>CAKNXH010059264.1:15112-48389 GCA_932178445.1 Andricus quercusramuli | reverse complement strand
TTCATGCCATTGTTTACTTTGTGTTTCTCGCATTTCTTATGAATTTGCTACATCCATATTCCTGATATCTGTGTGATCTCTTTCGTCCTTCTCATTTGTGTGCCGTCCCCCCCACATTTCATGCCATTGTTTACATTGTGCTTCTCGAATTTCTTATGAATTTGTTACATCCATATTGATGATATCTGTGTGATCTTTTTCGATCTTCTCGTTTGTGTGCCCCCCCCCCCCATATTTCATACCATTGTTCACATTGTGTCTCTCGTATCTCCTATGAATCTTATATCTCCTTATTGCTGATATTCGTGTGATCTGTTTCGCCCTTCTCATTTGTGTACCCCCCCCCCCCTTTACGCTCGAACGTCACGGTTCCGTGGCAAATCTCGCCATTTGAACTAGCGGGAGAGCCAAAGGGCCCTACGTGCTGTCCTCTCATCTCCGCGCTTTCCCGAATAACCCCCTTCTATAGACAAATTTTATGCTATCGTTGACATTATTTTTCTTGTGTTTCTTTTATATCGTGAATTATTGATTTCCAATGTAGTCATGATTTGTTCTGTTCCTTAATTCATTTTATGACCCCCCCCCCCCCACGGTTCTTTGCGCTAATTCACACTTGAACGCCATGGTCTGGCATCATACCCGTTGTTAGGACCAGCGTAGAGAGTGTAGACCCACACTCATCTCGTAGACACACGTTGATTCTCTTTATTCTTCGCGCTCTAATTAATTTTTCACAATGACGGTCCGCAGGTCATGGGACGAAAAAGGCCAGGAAACCGCCAACGCTGGGCGTACGAGAAACGGTTAGAGTCTGCCGGCCGCGCCGAAGTCGCGAACTACAACCCCGCGCATCCCGGATACCAGACCGTACGTGATGAGCCACTTGCAGCACCCACGGAGCCCCGTTCGGATCGGACGCCTACTAGGGAGTCGGAATATTTAGACATTCCGTTGGAGTTCTCGCCGCTCACTTCACCTCTACGGGGAACTCGATCTCCTTCGCCAAGCAGACAGCTGCTATTTCGAGCTAACCGCTCCCTCTCTCCAGCCAAGTCACCCATCTCTCGGGGTCGACCCCCTTTTCTTCGGATCATTCGACCATGTCGCTCTCCAGGGACACGGGAAACCTTCCCAGAGACCCCGAAGTCTCGTCGCACACCACCTCCCCCATTTTCACGGTCGCCTCGCGACCTCCTTCGACGACATCGTCAGCGTTCGATACGAGCTTCCGTATTGCGTCGCCGGCTCGTCCCGAGAAGCGCCTCCACGAGCAGTCTACCATCATTCCGGAACGGGGACCCGACAGACCTGTTCGTGTTCTTCTCCGTTCGCGCGAGGAGCGCAATTTCATGATCACGCTCTACTTGGACTCTCTTCCGGTCGACCCCGCAGATCGCGAGTCTCCAGGCTGTCGCCGCAGAAGCCGACCTGTCTGATTAATACCTTTCCAATTCTCACCAATCGATACATTCTCTACTCTGCATCCCTCTGCAGTCCTCAACACGCACAGCCTTACGACCACTGTCATTGTAAACTTTTGGAGTGTAACACCTTCCTTGTGTTATCTGGGAAAAGAATTTACGTCGAATGTAGTAGGAAGAGTTAGTAGTAAGTGAGACACTTCGTCCGTTTCATCTAGTTTTGCATCTGCTGTTGTCAATTCAGAAATCAAATCGTCGAAAACTGTAAAATGTCTTGAAAGTTGCAGTGCACTCTGTCTTAGCAAACCCGAGAAAAGAGTCGGATAAATATTCCACAATTACACTTTTGGCAATCCTTTCAGCCTTATTCCACTCATCACTTGATAGCACTGGAATTTCACTGTCTAAAACTTTAATTACATCTAATTCAGTTAATAACGCACGTATTCTAAACTTCCTAACACTGTATCTTTCACCATCGAAAAGTTTAATGTTCCGTTTCGCCTTGAAACTTTCCATTGTCACTTATCAAACGAGAATAGCACTTAAAATGTTCACAATTCCGTCAATAATTGTTTTTATTTATATTAAAAATATATCACGAATTCTAGCCGTATATCTGGGCCCATAATCTATTGGAGAATAAACAGGTTATGAATAATAACTATTAATTAATTAACAAAGACTCAATTTATTCAAGACACTCGGAACGTATGTCTTTACTCTTCGAGATGCGGTTTTAGACTAAAGAAGGAACGTGTGACAAGTATCACATTCATACACCACACACACTCCAATCATGGTTATAGTTTACATTACAGAGACCAGTCATAGCTCCCGAAGCTCGGTCCCAAACTTCTTAGAACAGTAGACCTCACACGACTTACAAAATATCGTTTCAATACTAAAATATTGTTAGATTGAATTTTGCTCTATATACATATTTACAATTGTTGAAATAATCCAACACTGTCTTTTTCTAATTTAACAAATTTGTTAAGTTTAATAGTTCTAATATTGTCATTTTCATTTAGAAGTCCTTTTATGTTATGTATAACATTGTATAACATTGTTAAATACGAAATTCATATTCGGTAACCTTTCAGAGTGAAGTAACATAAATGAATTCTGAAAATTTCAAGTAAATTATTTTTAAGTGTTAACAAGGTTTCAAAATAAAATTGAGGCCGTTGCTCGAAAAAGGCTCATAATCCCACGTTATTACATACATTATATGACCCTTTTTAACCAATAGCCTCAATTACTACAGTTAATTTTTTATTTACCTATGAACAAGTTTTAAGTTGACTCACCAAAGCTTCAGACATTTCCGGATTCAAAACTTGTTGGTCGAACTCTTTACTCTTCTAAATCAGTTTTCGGGAACGGTAGCAATATCGAACGTTTTTGTAACGCCTCTGTCAGGTCAGGGCGATGAACAGCTCGTATTTCTTGTTTTATTTCTTCAAACTTTTTATTGAAATCGTACTGTATGCTCCTCTTGAATCCCTCAATTTTTGATTTCAAGGCTTTCAGCATAACCTCAATCTGATCTGAAATGTCCCTGCAAAAAACGTCGTATTGAAAAGTATTAAAATGTATTGATATTTTGAATGCGATTCAATTCTGTTTTCTGCTCCAAAAAAAAGATTTTAAAAGTATTAGTTCGTACTGGTTCGCATTACACTTCATCACGCTGAATGTGAAACGGCAGTGTCGATGATTCGCATTACAAAGTATTGGTTCGCATTAAGCTTCAAGACGCCGAATGCGAGATCTGAATATTAAGAAATTATAAAAAATCAAGCAGTTCCTGTTTATTGTAAAACTTTTTTAAAAATATTGTAAAATAAATATATAAATATCAATAAATAAATAAACACTTTATAAAATATTGAATAAAATTGTAATCCGTGGTTACGCATGCAAAAGTATTCCAATAACTTTTGAAATTTGCAAAATTTAAGCCAATGCGACATTTCGCATTAAAAAGTTTTGAATTCACGCACAGCATTCTGCTCATTCGATCGCATATAAAATCATTAAAACTAATGCAAACTTTCGTATTAAAAAGTTTTCACTCAACCAAAACATTCCCATAATTAATTCGTATTGAAAAGTATTCAAACCAGTACGAACTCTCGCATTAAAAAGTTTTCACTCGATACAAAATTTCGTCTCATTCTATCGCATTCAAAAATATTTAAACATATGCGAACTTTCGCATTGAAAAGTTTTTACCTCGCTCAAAAGATGACTCTCATTCTTTCGCTTTCAAAAGGATTCAAAGTAATGCGAACTCTCGATTTAAAAATTTTTCATTTCGCTCTGAAGTTTTCTCTCATTCGGTCGCATTAGAAAGCATTACAACGAATGTGAAATCTCGCATTAAAAAGCATTGCGTGCAAAAAATTTCATCTTTCGTATTCAAACGCATTCAGGAATTTAATGTTATATAAGAAGTATCGCATTTAAACGTTTTCGGCTGGCTAACCTGAAATGCGAAACTGACACATAACAGACTTCACGGAAACAAATCGTGAATGCGAAACAATACTTTCGAATTTTACGTTTCTTGCAGGGATGTCATAATTATAAAAGATCTCTTGAAATACATAAACTATCGGTGGAAATTATCTAAACGCTTGTTTTCGAGCTGTAGCTCAAGTTTCTTAATGTGTATATTATTAACATGAGTCTTTTCGCATAATATTAGGAAAGGGAATAAAATTCTGCGTCTGAAAACCCCATTTTGAAGGGAAAATCTCAATTTTTTGAATAGATATCTATTTTGAATAGAAAGTCGACAATGCTTCAAACTTCTTCTTCTGGAACTGTCATGGTTATGTAAGATTTTTATACTCCTCTATTAATTATGATAAGTTTGATATTATAGGAATCGTCGAAACTTGGCTCACTCAAATTCCCAAAAACTTGTACGCAGAAAATGAATATAATTATTTCTCTTCTAACGCTTTGAAAGAAAAATCAAAAGGTAGAGCCAGTGACGGCCTAGCCCTTTCTATAAAGAAACTTCACTACAATAGTGAGAATATAGATAAATCAGAGTATTGGATATTGGTTCGAATTTATAGCGCAAATAAAATTAATTTTATTGTAGGAATTTGCTATTTTAACCCAACAGTAGATACAGAAGTAATCCTACAACTTTTTGAAGAAACCTTATGCGGCCTGTCAGAGAAATACAACAACGTTCCTATCACTATATATGGCGATTTCAACTGTAGGGTGGGGGGATTAGGTCAGGGTCCACCTGATATGTTCTCTCACACAAATTTTTCAATGTACCGGGAGAGTCACGATGTTGCGCACAACAGGAGGGGGCTGGGCTTGGTTGAGTTGATGGAGGTGAATGAGTTTTATCTTTTAAATGGTAGATCGTGTAGCGACAATCCAGCTCACTTTACTTTTGTTAATGCAGGGGGTAAACGTGTCAATGACTTGGTTTGGTGTAATGCTGAGGCATTAGGTATACTTAAAGACTTGAAGGTGGATCAATCCACACATACTTCGGATCACTTTCCGGTCTTAGTCTTCTCTTGTTGCTCTCCCATCTCAGCTGGTCACTCAAGTGCGCTGAATGTGAACAAAAACAAAAGCTTGACGTTTCTGAGATGGACGGACGACAAACGGGATATCTTCTCGAACGAATTATACTTGTCTCACAGACTAGAAGTTAACTTTGAAAAAGTAGGCATAGATTATCTTAATTCAAACCTTACCAATGCTATTGTCGACAGTGCCAAAAAAGCAGATATGTGTGTTGTGACCACCCGTTAGCAGCAATTTATATTTTATATTAGTCTTGAATTAATTTAATTCCAAAATACTTCAATCTTAATTCGTTTTTCCATTTCGGGTTATATTTCAAAGACGCTACCAGAAATCAGTTAGGCACTAGATGGTTCTAGCACTTTCTGTAGGATTCTAGGCGCGTCTAGGCTTGTAAAGAGTCTTTCCAGGACCTTCGATGACGTTGTCCTTATATAGGCTAGTTTAGGCAGTAGTCAAGTCAGTCAGTACGCTCGCCTCTTCCCGGTCACATTGTCAATCATATTTACAGTAAAATATATTTGATTGTTATAGTAAAAATAAAGCTATTTATTTCGCACACCCAAGAACGCGCCTCCACAACTGGTGACTGCCCGACGTGATCTCGCGTATTCTCTTTTTTTTTGTGAAATATTTTTTGAAATTTTTTAAAGAAAATTTTGGAAGTGCGCTTGTAGTGCAGTGTCGAAAGTGTGCGTACAAGTACAGTGACGCTCAACGGCTGCGAGTGCTCAGTGACGTTCGTTTTAGCCGTACGTTTACCGCCGTTTTGGAATGATGACCCGAAAATGTGGTTTTCGCAGGTGGAACAGCAGTTTATTCTCTCAGGAAGAACATCAGAGGAAACAAAATTTGCTCATGTGGCCGGTCATTTGGAGTCTAGGTACGCCGCGGAAGTGAAAGACATCATCCTCAACCCTCCTCTGGTAAATAAGTACACAAAATTGAAAGACGAATTAATAAAGAGACTCAGTGAATCTCAGGAAACAAAGGTACGTCGGCTGCTAGAACATGAAGAAATAGGTGATCGCAAGCCCTCTCAATTTCTGCGACACCTGAGGTCTCTCGCCGGCTCGGTTGTCCCTGACGAAGTTCTCCGCCCTCTCTGGCTGACTCGATTACCTGCCACGCTTCAACCTGTGTTAATGACGCAGTCCAAAAATTCATTAGATGATTGTGCAGACTTAGCAGATTCTATTGCAGAAACACTCATTCCAAAGGGCCGAATTCACAAAATGCAAGCGAACAACCCGGAACCATTAGAGGCAGGTAAAAAAGGAGATCAGAAACGAGATTGCAGCAATTTCCGAAAACCGTGGGAGAGCACGTTACCGCTCAAATTCTCGAAATCGCAGTAAGAACAGGAACGATGGGTAATGCTGGTATCACAGGAAATTTCGGCAAGCGGCTCACAGGTGCACCAAACCCTGTAGTTATTCGGAAAACTCGACAGCAGGACACTAATCGCGGCAAGTGTCCTTCGTTCTGAGAGCCGCCGCCTTTTTGTGACTGACAAGGATTCCAAACTTCAATTTTTAGTGGATACAGGTGCCGATCTTTGTGTTTTTCCGCGTTCGCGACTCCGTGGTTTTAGACGCTAAACCGATTATGAACTTTACGCAGCAAACGGTTCGGTTATCCTTACGTACGGTTCTGAGACTCTTAACCTCAATTTCGGACTTCGTCGTGATTTTAATTGGCGTTTCGCGTTACTCGTGGACATTCGAAATAAACGTTTGATCGACAGTCTCACTTCTCTTTCTGCGCAAGGAAACGTTTTCACTTGTCCGAAGAAAATTCTAGGAATCCGTGCTATTGCAGGTTCATACCAGTGGCATCAACTTCTGAAAGAATTCCCGGAAATTACCCGACCGGTAGGAACAACAGGAAAAGCGAAACACTCGACCGTGCACAGGATTTTTACAACACCTGGCCCACCAGAAGTATAGAGTCCTCGGCGATTGGCTCCAGATAAGTTCAAAATAGCAAAGGAAGAATTCAACAACATGCCAGGTATGTCGATCGTTCGTCCTTCAAAAAGCAGCTGGGCATCACCGCTCCATATGGTACCCAAGAAACGCGATCAGTGGCGAATGTGCGGAGATTACCGAAGGTTAAACTCAAGAACAATTCCTGACAGGTATCCACTTCCACACATCCAGGACTTCTCTCACGCACTTCATGGTAAGAATATCTTTTCTACTATTGACCTTGTCAGAGCCTTCCACCAGATACCTGTTGCTGAAGAGGACATTCCAAAGACGGCTGTTACGACGCTATTTGGATTGTTCGAATACCCTTTTCTACATTTTGGCCTATGCAATGCTGCTCAGACCTGCCAACGATTTTTAGACGAGGTTCTCAGAGGTGTCGACTACGTCTTTAATTATATTGATGACATTCTGGTGGCTTCCTCCTCTGAAGAAGAACATGAAAAACATCTTCGAGAACTGCTCAGTCGTTTCAAGGCCTACGGCATAGTTATCAATCCTGCTTCAATCTTAATTCGTTTTTCCATTTCGGGTTATATTTCAAAGACGCTACTGGAAATCTGTTAGGCACTAGATGGTTCTAGCACTTTCTATAGGATTCTAGGCGCGTCTAGGCTTGTAAAGGGTCTTTCCAGGACCTTCGATGACGTTGTCCTTATATAGGCTAGTTTAGGCAGTAGTCAAGTCAGTCAGTACGCTCGCCTCTTCCCGGTCACATTGTCAATCATATTTACAGTAAAATATATTTGAATGTTATAGTTGAAATAAAGCTATTTATTTCGCACACCCAAGAACGCGCCTCCACAATGTGGTCAGTAAAAAAAAAATGTTACTGAGAAATTGTACCGTGATAAACCTTGGTTTGATTCTGACTGTCGCCAAAGCAAATCATATCTTTCTAATGCGCTGAAAGAAGCCAGCAGGGCAAATTTCTCGGATGAGGCTAAGTTGGTTTATGTCAAAGCTAAAAAGTCGTACCAAGCACTGATAGCTCATAAAAAAGCAAACTTTGAATCCAGTATTCTGACAAGCCTTGAGAATGTCAACGATAGCAAAACATTCTGGGATACTGTTAATAGATTTAGAGGTTGAAAGATAAAATCTACATTCCTTTTTATAAAAGCTTGGGACAATTTCTTCAGTCTCACACTTCCTCTTAGACGTCTGTCACCGTCAATGCTGACTTCCTTTTATCTTTTTATCAATTAACAAAAGTAAACTAAATAGGGCTCCAGGGCCGAATCAAATTTCAAATAATTTTTACAAAAACTTACCGCCTAATTGGCTCCTTTATCTCGAAACTTTTTTAAATAAAATACTTGAGAATGAATATATACCGCTCGACTGGACAAAATCTTTAACGCATATGATACATAAAAAACAAGACCCAGCCAATCCCAACAATTATAGACCTATTGCCCTTCTGAACTCGCTTCCTAAAATTTTTACGCAAATTCTGCTGGCTAGGTTGGAAAAATGGGAGTCGATGTGTCACACTATTCCGGAAGCCCAAGCAGGTTTTCGCCGAGGTAGGGGATGTATGGATAATATTTTCACCTTAGCATCTGTTTCGCAAATTTACTTACAACAAAAAGAATAGACATATCTATGCAATTGTGGTGGATTTCTCCAGAGCCTTCCCATCGGTTAATCACGCTCACATCTGGTCAAAACTTTTTGATATTGGGATCAGCTCAAAAATAATTAGAATTCTAAAAAGTCTGTATGAGAGAGTGGGAAATTCCTTCTCAGAGGAACTGCCGGTCACTGAGGGAGGTTTACAAGGAGAGATTTTGAGCCCAATCATGTTTAACCTCTTAACCTCGGATATAGAGATTTTTTTAGACAAAAAGGCCTTGTGGGTCATGGGCGACACGGACATTATTGTGCTGGTTTACGCGGATGATTTAATTATTTTTGCAGAATCTAAAACAGACGCGATAAGAAAACTCAATGCTCTCCAGGAGTATTGTAATATAAATAACCTTACGGTTAATACTAACAAAACTGAATATACTATATTAAAGAAAGGTCGGATCAGCGCAAAACTGCTAGGTCTGAAATACGATGGTATCTCTTTTGAGTTTGTTTTTTGTTTTGAATACTTGGGTACGATTTTTTCTAGAACAGGTGCTTTCAACTTAGCTGCGCATGCAGCAGTTAGCAGGGCCAACTCAGCCTCAGCCTCAACGTTCAATATTCTAACTAGAACTAAGTGCTCGTCATGGGCTTCCATCATCAAAATTCATGACTCTATTATCAAGAGTTCCTTATTGTATGCGGCTCACATTATCGGATTAAATTACCTAGATGTCTTCGAAAAAGCTCAAGTCCGTTTTTTCAAAAATCTTCTGCGCCAACCCAGAAATACGCCTGACTTCGCTGTCAGATTAGAACTAGGTCTACCCTGTGTGTCATACCAAATATTAAAAATGGCGCTGAATTGGGCGGCAAAGATTTTCCTTATGGAAGACTCGCGCTATCCCAAACTTTGTATGCTAAAACTAGCCGAAACCGCAAATAGCAAAAATGTTAAATATAACTGGCTACGTCAACTTATTAGATGTTTGGAGGAAGCGGGAATATGTCACAATCTCATGGATCTCAATGGTCCCAATCTTATAGCTCGAATCGACGGTATAGCTGATGGATACCGTGATTTTTTCCATTCGCGGGATCTGCTAAGATTGAAAAATAGCAACTTTAGTTACATATACAGTAAAATTATACACAATGATGCGCTACCCCAGCAATATCGGCTATTCAAAGCTCCTTCCGTTTTTAAGCGCATTTTCGCACAAATAAGTACTTCCTCCAGGTTCATCATTAATTTGACCTCTAAAGCTGGAACAACTGTAATCGATCCACAGCAGATTTGCCAATTATGTAATCTAAGAGAAAATGAAGATCTTTTACACATCATCGCCAAATGTCCAATCTACTCGCCTGTTAGAAATCACTACTTGCGCAACATTGCTATGATAAATGAGAACAATCTTCACTTATTGTTGTCAAATATAAACCCTGGAATTCTTCGCTCAATTTACAGCTTGATAAGTACATGTTTAAAAATCAGAGCTTTCTCTCTATTCGAATAATACACTGCCCAAACTCAACCAGTATGATGTAACAACCTACTGTACATACGATATTATAACCTTTTTTTAAATTTGATATTTATCTTTATTTTATCGATTTTGTAATAGTGGCCTTCCCTTGCCACAGAATCTTGTATTCTTAAAGGCAATAAACATACATACATGCATACATACATACATACATACATACATACCGAAAAAATCGAATGTTTAACAAAATACTTGAAATTTCGAACAAATAGTTTAATTTTTAACTGAACAAGATCAATTTTCAACTAAAAGTAGACAAGTTCAATTTTCAGCAAAAAAAATGAATATTCAACTACAAAAAACGGTTTTACAACAGGATAGTCCAATTTATAACCAGAGAGATGAATTTTGTATTAAAATGATGCATTTTTCAACCAATACTATGCATTTTCAACAAATAAAAATTTTTGAATCAAGTACGAAAAAGAAAGTTCTTCCAAATTGTTCAACTCTTAGGTCAAAAGACGAATTTTCAGATCGAAAATATGAATTTTCAATAAAACAGTTAATTTGCAATCGAACAGTTGCATTTTTAACCATAAAAGAATAAATTTCAAACCAAGTAGAAAATTTGTCCGCAAGAAAAGAATAACGAATTTTCAAACAAAAAGTTAAATTTTGAACCAAAAATATGAAACTTCACCAAAAAAATTAACTTTTAATCAAATAGTTCAACTTGTATCCTAACAGTTGAATGTTTGATAAAAAAAATTTTCAACAAAATAGTTCTTTTTTTAACCCAAGAGATGAATTTTTATATACAGTGATGCATCTTTAAGTGGAAAAATAATTTTTTAAGAAAGTCAAAGAAATATCATTTTTTAGCGAATAATGTAGCAGTAGATATTTCAGCCAAAAAATATTTTTATTTCAAATAAAAAACAGTTGAATTCAATAATAGACGATGAATTTTCAAAACGATAGTTGAATTCTCAACCGAGGTTAACTTTTAAGACTAAAAGGAGAATTTTCAACCAGAAGTTCATTTTATACCAACATAGTTGCAGTTTTAACTAAAAAAAAAATCATTTACCACTAAAAATGGAAAAGTTTAATTTTTGGTAAAAATAAAAATAAATTTTCAACAACCAGAAAAATCATTTCACCATAAGAAAGTCCAATTTTCAATTGAAATGGTGAATTTTCCAACAACAAAAAAACAAATTTCCAACAAATAATGATTTTAGGAGTAAGAATGAAAGAAATAGTTCATATAAATTGTTCGACATTTAAGGCAAAAGACGAATTTTCACTAAAATAGTTGAATTTTCAACCGAACAGTTGCACTTTTAACGTAAAACGGAAATTTTAACCAAGTAGAAAAGTTTTCTACAAAAAAAATTGATTTTGTACTAAAAAAAAATTTTTTCTACCAAATGGTGTTTAAACTATTTATAGTTTTGTAACTATTTTAAACTCAGTTCTTAACCAACATTCTGATTTTTTCGCAGCCCTCATCTTTTTGATTATTGGTTTGATATTTTTCGTTCCGTTATGTAGAGACCGGACTGAAGAATCAGTCAAGTTTTTTTTCTTCAAAATGTGCGTATGCTCATTTCTTTTCGACCCTGATGTATCATCTGTCTCTGCAATTGAAATTTACAAAATAGAATTTTATAACGAACATAATGAAATTGAAAATTTATTATCAACTTATCCGCTTATAGATTCAATGTGAAAAACCGTCCTCTTTTTCATTTTTTTCGTCAGTAGTACTACCATCCTTTCCTGTTAATGCTGAAACGTGAGCTTTTCATAAATTTGCAATCATTCAATCTATCATACTCGGACTGAATGATGATAATAAATAACACCCAAAATACTAACTGGACTAAAAATCATCATACTCGTTATGTGGTTGTTTTCTTCTAGACTAAATCAAATGCTGGAATATTATCCATGGCGGCTCTGGCATCGCTTCTATGGAGTCGCATTGGTGCGTCTTCCTCGATATCGAAGTTGACATTTTGCGAGTGATATTCTTGATCATAAGTGCTCTCGTTTTGACTTCTACTCTCAGTGTGTTCCGTAACGTATGACATTCTCAACCGTCGAAGACCTTGGCTGTGACAATCTGTCATATAAATTATTGATAGGTTAATAAAAACACTTTTGAGATTTTTGTGACAAATTAGAAAAAGCGGTCTAGATAGTGTGTAAAATTTTAATTTTTGGATACTGACGAGCTTCTCTTAAAACTTTCACTGGATACAGTTGCCATGAATTAATTTGAGCTTCCTTGCTTTGCTCTACCCACTGTTCAACAAAGGCGTAGCTTTCTTCACCAGGATACCAACAATACCATTTTTCGTCCATTAATTCCATCCATGTACGGGGAACCAGATTTACTTTTTTAAGCACAGCACCCTCTTCATCTTTTTTTTACAGTTAGCCTTCATCTTTTGCTCATTATCATCATAGTTTGTTGGAGGATCAACGAATAAGACTACTAAATGAGTAGTATCATCTTGTAGAGTTGGAAGTTTCACTTCACTCATCAGACTATTAGACTATTAGTATACTGTTAGCCAGAACATTCATATAAAGCAAAGGAATGAGAGTAACTTTCAAAAAGTATTGTACTTTAAAGTGGAACTTTTTTGACTTTGAAACGCTGAATAATTTACACTCTTGAAAGTTTTTAATTGAACAATTAAAATTTAAATTCTGCTAAACTGAGAATAAAATTTTTTTAACTTTTATAAACTGTACAGTTCAAAGATTCAAAAAAATATAAATCTGTGCTTTCATTTTTAATGCTCTAAATTTAAGGCTCTAAATGAATCGAAAAATTTGTAAATTTATAAAATTTTATCATGTTAAGCAATTTTGGATTAGAAACATTCAAAATTAAGAGATCACAATTTTTAAAATTGAACACTTTTTAAATTAGAAGTTAAATTATTTCAATTTTAAGTCATAACAAATTAATAACTGTTCAATTTTTATCCATACTTCAAAATTTGTTTAGTGACATTTTAAATATTCTCTTAAAATTATTATCTTCAATGAAAAATCACTTTAATTTTTCCCAGGAATTTCAGGAACATTTTTTCATTATATTAAAACCTTTCAAAATCCTTAAAAGCTTCAAAACTTCGGTTTACGTGAGTACGACATAATTTTTTTAACCGAAACTTGGCTCCGAGATAATTTATCTTCCACTGAATTATTTGATAGTAATTACAACGATTGTTATAGGAACGATAGACAGGGCTCGATTGGTGATAGGGTACTAATAGCTATAAAAAACAACTACAAATCATGTCAAATAAACATAGATCATCTCCTAAACGCAGTTCCGGCTGTCAATGCAATCGGTGCAAAGGTATTATGTAACGCTCGAATAATCTATATCATAGTGCTGTATATCCCCCCTTCGGTAAATCCAGAGAATTTTAACTTAGTTCTACAAACGCTTGAAAGCATATATGAACTATACGGAAACGATTTGATTATCGCTGGGGACTTTAATACTAAATACTTTCTCCAACATGATGAGCAGCTGGTGTTTGATACAAAATCTGATGAAGTTTACGCACTAATGCAATCTCTTAGCGTGAACCAAGTAGATAATATAAAAAACAAAAACAACCAACCATATGTACAACCGAGTAACATCAATTGGGAGCCATTGTTTATGTATATAGATCCTGATGAAGCGTGCGAATATTTTTATGATAAAATCTATAAGGCATTTGATGATCACATTCCCAAATTCGTACCAACACCCAATGTTTCAAAATTTCCTAGCTGGTACTCAAAAGAATTAATTCAAAATATAAAAACTAAAGAAAACATGAAATTAAAATCCTATAAAACTATAAATATGGAGCTGCGAAGTATTGTTTCTTGCAACTCAGATTAAAAGTTAAAGAATTGATTTCCAGAGATAAAAAAGAAAACACCACTAAAATTCAACAAAAACTTAATGATGATCCATCTCATCTATGGAATGTCATGACCAAACATAAAGGCGAAACAAGGATCCCAGGTATCCTTCATTACAAATACAGAGATATTACTGAACCTGAGGAGTGTGTAAATGCTTTTGCTGATTTTTTCAGTAATGTATACTCAAATACGGAAGAAATGCAGAATATAAAA
This sequence comes from Andricus quercusramuli, assembly GCA_932178445.1. Taxonomy (NCBI): domain Eukaryota; kingdom Metazoa; phylum Arthropoda; class Insecta; order Hymenoptera; family Cynipidae; genus Andricus; species Andricus quercusramuli. The sequence continues at coordinate 34,166 of CAKNXH010059264.1, read as the reverse complement.
GTTTGTGACAGAATCAAGAAGCCTATTCTTGCCAAAGAATCGGAAGTTACACAAACAAATAGATGAAGCTCAAATTCTTCACATACTAAATAATTTTCCTAAAAAATTATCAGCTGGCACTGATCAGATACCTTGCTTTTTAATCAGTAAATTCGCATCCACGTCTTCTAAACCACTAACATTTTCATAAAATTTATGTTTAAAAACCGCTAAATTTCCAAAGGTTTGGAAATTAGCAAGAGTTTGCCCGATTTACAAAAATGGTTTAAAGTCTCATGTAACCAACTACAGGTCAATTTCGGTTCTATGTAACTTTTCGAAAGTTTCCGAGAAATATATAGCCCAGAAATTAATGGAAAGTTTAGAACCACTTCTGTTCCCGCAGCAGCATGGCTTTTTACCTAAAAGGTCTACTATAACGAATCTAGCTTCTTTCATTCAATATGTATCTGAGGTACTAGCAGAGCGTAGTCAAGTTGTATATATATATATATATATATATATATATATATATATATATATATATTAGGGTGACCAGAAAAAAACACTTTTGGTTTTCTCAGGAGTGAAGGGCAAATAATGGTAGTTTATGCAATTGTAGAAGCTAGATTTTTTTTTCTTCAATTTTAAACAATATTTAGAGGTGGCCCATCGACTTTGAAAGTTGCCATTGCAAAAGCTGACAATTTCGGTAAGTGAAGAGTTGATCGTAAAAGTGCAACCCCAGCTCTTTTCATCGATGTGACTTTATAACAGGATTAGTTAGAGTCCCCTGAATTATTATTATCCACTTTTCTGAAGAAGGGAAATATGACTAAAAAAAAGTTGCTGAGAATGGGACTGCTTTATGAGTTTATGGTGTCAAGACCCACTGTGATGGACCTTTATGGCTGAGCTGATGAGCGCTCCGCCCCGAAAATTAAACAGCTCAAGTCGTAGACCTGTCAAATTTCAAAAATTTACTCAGATTTGTTTTCATTATTGCACGCTTATTTATACTTTTCCTAATCTGCTTTTTCAGAAAATGTGATCTTCAACCTTCCAGGAAAATATTCTTAAAATTTCAATATAAGGTATCTATTATAAGAGCCGTTATTAGTCTTTGAAAACAGTAGAAAACAGTGAAAATGGCACTTTTCAAGCAACCGTAGTTAATGCTTTTTATGAACTTTTAATTAAAAGAATGTTTTTATGTGGATCCTGAGAACCTCAAGAACAACATATTGAAAGTTCAAATTAAAAAGTGGATATCTTCGTGGTTAAAATCTTTAATGAAAAAAAAGTTGAGTTTACCCATGTTAATTACATAAGAACTTCAAAGGCGATGGGCCACCTCTAAATATTGTTTAAAATAAAAAATAAAAAAATCTGGCTTCTACAATCGCATAAACTACCGTTATTTGCCCTTCACTCCTAAAAAAATCAAAAGTGTTTTTTTCTGGTCACCCTAATATATATATATATATAGATTTTTCGAAGGCCTTTGATAAACTCAACCATAACGTTCTAGTTAAAAAGCTTGGCTTACACTACATTCCTCATAATCTTATTGCTAGAATTGAATCTTTCTCAAAAAATAGAAAACATGTAGGTTATACTTCAAAGCCTTTCATACCTACCTCAGGGGTACTGCAGGGTTCAAATCTGGGACCAGTCCTGTATGTATTTTACGTTATGGACGTGATAACAGGTGAAATAACACCAATTTTAATTTTTGCAGATGACACAAAAATCTTTCAAAAAATGTCAACTATTAGAGATTGTGTAAAACTAAAAATTGAATAAATTTTGTAAATGGTATTTAGAAAATGAGCTTCCTATTAACTATGAGCTATGAGAAATGTAAAGTTAGAACTTTCTCACGTTCAGAGGATATTATAGAATTTGAATACCAGCTGGGAAATACTTATATGTTGACTAAAGTAGTCGCTAGTCACTATTAACGACTTAGGTATTGTACTTAGCTCTGATATAAGATACTATCCACATATTAATGCAATAGTTAATTCGACATCGAAAACTCTAGGATTTATAACTAGCTTTCGTAAATTTCTTATGAACAAGAATACCATGGTCACATTGTTTATTTCTCTAATCAGATTAAAATTGGAATACGGCTCGATCATATGGGAACCGCATCAAAGAAGCCACCTGAATGCACTTAAAAGAATTCAAAAAAAATTTCTGAAACTATTGTTCTTTAAAAAGGAAGGTAATACCCACCAATTGGCAGCGATTATCTACAATTATGTAAAAAATTTAATTTCTTCACACTAGAAGAACGTCACAATTACATGCTACTAGTATTTGTATTTTAAGTGTTTAGAAACTTCGTAGATTGTCAATATCTTTTAGATAAGATTCGACTCTGGCATTTAATTCTAGATAAAGAGAAGTGTTCTATATTCCAACAACAAATAATAACTTAATTAGAAATTTACCGGTTTTCCGAATGTCCGCTATCATGAATGACTTTGTTTTTTTATACAGCGAACAATTCGAATATTGATATATTTACGATCTCTTGCTCAGTCTTCAAAACAGAAGCAAAAAATAATATGATCTCTCGTAGAGTTAAAGATGAGAATATCAATTATATTCAGCGTATTATAATTAAACTTAAGGTACATATTAAGGCATTGTATTACTACAATTAAGCTTTATGCCCTGTAATTGGCCTCGGCTGTTAGGTATTATTTTCAATAAACAAAAAAAAAAATAAAAAACTGCATTTCGAAACCTTCAAAAATCTATATTTTTTCAAAATATTCTTTTTTGTATTTTATTTTTATTTATTTACAATTGCTCTCTTAGAATAAAGAGTCAAACATTTCTATCTAATTAAGAAATTGTTCTTTTCCCTACTCATGATTTGAAAAATTCAACTGGTTAAATTTGAAATTTCATGAAAGAGTTTCATTATGAATTTATTAATTTGAAATTATTTAAAAATTAAGAATAGTTGATAAAGCTTCAATCGGACGTTTACATTTATTCAAATACGAAGGCTTTCGAATTTAAACCTTTCATTAGATTGAGTAATTCCATTTGATGGTAGAAATTATTTCTGAATGTTTCTAAACATTACAGATAAACGAGGACATTTCAGTTGTGAATGATTATTCATTTTGAGAAATAATGCTGTTCTTAACATTTTGCTACCACACTATAATTTGTCAACTTCTTCACACTTTCAAAGAGATGAATAAAATGAAATTATAGCTTTGATTTCGAAGCATTGTTTTCATTTTTCCAGTAATTTAAGAAATATTAGGAAAACTTTGAATTATTTCAAAAGACTCTTCAAAGTTTGAGAATTTTTGAAAAGATTTACAAATGGTTTGAAAACTGTAGATATTGGGAGATTTTAAAATTCAGTGTTTAAAATTTTCAAGGAGTTTGAAACAGTTTGGATACTAAAATTGATTGATTCCACGGAAAATCTGAATTGGTTTTTTAATTTTTTTTTTAAATGTAAGAAAATATTTAAAACCATTGCAAATGATTACCGCAATTTCGGAAAAATATGTAGAAGAATGAGAAGTAAAATTGTTTAGTCTTTGCAAATTACAACATTTAAGATAAAATTCGAATAAGTGTGAGAGATATTCAGAAGTTTCGGAAAATTACAGAATTAATTTTTAACTTAAAACAATCTCAACAAATTTAAAACAAAATGTAGATTTTTGATGACTTGAAAACAAAAATTTTTGAAGCTGTTTAAGAATTTTTAAAGGTTTCAAGAGATAATTTTTTAAAAAGATTTCTTGGAAAATTCAAAATAATTTGTTAATTTTAAACGTTTATTACAAGAGAATATTTTCAAAGATTTTCGAAACATTCCAAAATATTTCCAAAATTTTAAAAAAATATCTGGAAGATTTGAAGGTAATTTTTTTAATTTTTCAGAACTTGTTCAAATATTTTGGAATAATCTGAATCATTTTTTAGAAATATTCAGAAGTTTGTAAAAAATTTCAAAAATATCAAAAGCTTGAAAAGATTTGTTAAAAAACTCAAAATAAAACATGGCTTTTTGCGAGGCTTTTTGAAGATTTCGAAATAAAATTTGGAAGTTTTTTAAACATTTTAAAAGGTTTCAAGATTGGAAAATGAATTTTTGAGAGAATATTTAAAAAGAGTAAAAATATTACATAAGATTTCCAAAATGGTCAAATACGAATCTCGGGGATTTTAAGACAATATTAGGGATATTTCGAGTCAGTTTGAAAGTATTCGGAAATTTTTAAAGTTTTTAATAGATTAAATATATTTTTTGCAACACTCACCTCAAAAATTGACGTTTTCATGCTTGTAAATGGTGCCTAAAGGAGTTTATTTGAGAAGACTGTGCGCGAAACAATTTTCGCGCATGCGCAGTTTGAAGATGGCCTACTTTAGTTTAGACACTGGTGAAAAAGCTGCGCATGCGCACTTTCGAGATGAGGTACTTTAGAGTTTTGACACTGGCATAGGTAACTTTAAACACTGGTGTTGGTAACTTCTTGCAATAAATTTAGATTTTACTTGAAGAAATGTTTTAGTGGTTGAAGTTTTTTAGTGGGAAGTTTTGTTTTTATTTTTAGGTTTTTAGGCAAAAGAGCATGAAGGTTAACATTTTTTATTGAAACAATTTTTTTCAACAAATTTTTTTTCAAAAATTTTGTTTAAAAATTTTTTTGCACCAAATTTTTGTTCAACAATTTTTTTTTACAAAATTTTTTCTCATACATTTTTGTGCACAAAATTTCTTTACAAAGCATTTTTTTTCCAAAAGTTAAAAAAAAATTTTTTCAAAAATTTTGCTTTCAATTTAAAAAAAAAAATGTCTTCACTCCACTCTATGCAATATAAAATTAACATTTTTCGTTACCACCTCCTAACAACTTTTTCGGACGGGCGTCGCAAAAAATAGCGTGTGATACACGTGCGCGTAGGTGATTGGTAACTCCGCTCGACGGGGCGGACAACAAGAGCTAGTGTGTACCTTCGGATTTGTACCAGAGGCCGATTCTATTTACACGCAGGTATACGCACACATATTTAGAGGGGCACTGCTGTTCTGAAAGTCTGATACTCAAATTGAATGTAACGGTTCCTTAGTTTTGGCTCTACAGTCAGCGGCGTAACAGCTATAACACCCGAACTTTCAAACGCGTTTTTCTCGAAACTACATTTTTTAAACTGGTGAACATGATTTCTCAAAAACGGTTCAATCGATTGCTTTAAAATTTTAATGGTACATTCAACACACAAACGGCAATCGCTGGAACTAGGATTTAAAAAAAATATTGAACCGTTTTTTTTGTCATAAAAAAATAGTCGCAAAAAATCATGAATTTTTTCGTCCTAATGTTTAAAAGCATATACAAAATTGAATTTTCGAAATTTTCAAAAAATCCTAGTTCCGGCGTTATCCATCCACCTATTGATTAACATCCAATTTTGTTTTTTGATTTCGGATAAGCCACTCTGAGAGAATCATGGTCACCGTTTACCTACCTTTTATTTATATGGTTGCCATTCACTCAATAAAACTCGCGAACAAGATCATATTTTTGGGTATAAAAATTCAAAGCTACTACTAAAGACTGAATAAATGCATAGTAAAAATTTGGAAGCTCTGTGTTTTTTAATTTAGCTACAAAAAATTTCGGAAAACCCCTAAAAAATAAGGCTGCCACACGGTATGACCCCCTTAACTAATAACTTCATGTTTCAAGTCCAACACAGAGCGGAGATCAAAGAAATCGCTATCTATCAGAATTATCGCAGATACACTTCAAGAACATAAATATTCAGTTTACGATTTGAGCCAATTGTTATGAACAATTTATATAAAGAATTATTTTCATACGGTGCTCAACCGCAACAAGAGACCTTATCTTGATTAAATGTGCCTAAATATCTCGCAGGAGTAGTATTTGGAAAGGAAAATAATCATTAGATAAAAATTACCATTATTCAAAATATATTAATAATCAATTTTCATTTTCAAAAAATGTTCAGATTAATTCTAAGTTATAATGAATAACTGCAGGAAAATATCAGTGCTAAATATTTGCATGGTTAATAACAATATTATAAAAAATTAAAAACTGCAGCGTTTTCCACCGGGAAAATTTTTTTCTGCAAGTCATGGTGCAGCTAGATCTCAGTGGTATATTTATTGAAGAAAGTGTAGCACCAACTTGCAGTTTTTATTGTTATTAACAATAATTCGAATACTCTGCCAGTACTGAGCCCTTCTCGAGCCAACACACGGCATAATACTGTACCTGGCAGATAACCGTTGATCGTAGTTTTTACTCTGCCACTATCGAATCTGTACGGAGTCAACGCATGGCATAATGCTGTTGTCGGTAAATAACCGGCAATGGAACTTTGTGCTCTGACAGCACTGAGCCTGTAACGAGCCAACACATGGCATAATGATGCGGCCGGTACATAACCAACAATTAAAGTTTGTACTCTGCCAGTACTGAGCATTTTCCGAGCCAACACATGGCATAGTGCTGAAAGCTGGACTTAACCATAGTTCACATTTCGTACTGCGCCAGTACCAAACCGTGACTATACTAAGACACGGGGGAGCATTGCAGTCGGTACTTAAACGGTATACCAAATCAGTACCTCGCGAATACTAAACTAGTAACTTTCCAACGCTTATCTCTAGGATACCAGGTCGCCTTCTAGAGTACACACACCTTACCCTCGCATGCGGGGCTCTACGGGGGTGGACCTACACTTCCCTAGCTACTCGTGGGAATTAAATGGAGCATGATTTGAAAACAGTAAATAAGAGTATATGTGAGGAGCTGGGAGCTGACCTGGACGAGGTGGTGGAGATCCCTGATTTCTACCAGAAGACGCTGGCTAGGCAAGACTAAATGTGGACGGCTAAGGACGTGAAGGAGTGTCATGAGCGGATGAGGTCCCACAACTGTCACGGCCTCAATCCCTGAAAAAGATGAGGATGGGGTGCTCACACTCGCAGCCCAGTCGAAGAAAAAGAAGGAGAAGCAGAAGAGAGCCCGACCCGAGGCGGTCTTGATAAGACCAACCGAGGGTTCGAGCTATGCGTAGGTCCTCAGGAACCTCAAACAAAAGGTGAAGCCGGACACCCTTGGTGTAAAAATCAGGGGTGTCAGTTAGACCCGAAGGGGAGAGGTTGTTGTGGAGGTAGGGCCGGCTGCGGACGGCGCATCAAAGCTATCCGCGGCCATCAAGGATGCTGTGGGAAATGGGGGGAACGTGCGTGAGCTCGTTCCCCCCATCGAGGTCGAGGTCCTGGACCTCGACTTGATCACAGATGAGGAAGATATGAAGGCTGCGGTCCGAAAACATTTCGGAAAAGTAGCAGCTGGAGAGTTGAAGGTGAACATGACGAGGAAGGCCTTCAGAGGTAATCTGAAGGCCTTTGTCGAAATGAAGAAGCATGTGGCGACCAGACTTCTCCGCACGGGACACGTCAAGGTGGGTTGGGTGTCCTGTCGTGTGCGGCAGAAGACGGAGTCTGTAAGGTGTTTCCGCTGCCTGGGCTTCGGCCATATGGCGGCGGGATGCAGGGGTCTAGACCGGACCCAGGCCTGCTGGAGGTGCGCCTAAGAGGGCCATAGGGCTGCGGCGTGCGAAAGTACGCCGCAGTGCTACCTCTGCGCCGCTAAAGAAGTGAAAACCAGAATTTTTTCTATCGAATTGAGAATTGACCCAATGCTCGAACTGCAAGATGGGAAGCACCTGTTTCTAATCTAATAGCATATCCAGCAGTATTTTGTGAAACATGCAGGAGGATTCTCTTACACGAAAAAAATGTATCCGTGGAAAAGTCACGAACTTGTAGCTATGTCTCAGATACGAAATCAAAAAATGAAATCTTACATCCTTGTTTCTACGAGAAATGTGTGAATAAATTCCAAAGTTTTTTACGAACAGTTCCTGAAAATTTCAAAATGAAATATAAAAAGGAAAAATTTTATTTGTGCGATTTAATTTATATTTAATTAATAAATTCGCAACTTAGAAGATTCGAATCCTCAAAGACTGCTGACTCACCAAGTTTCTAAACATAAACCAGCAGTGTGTAAACACGCGCAGTTATCGAGGCTAAACAAAATAGGTATTATAAAACTTCTATCCACTCATCCGACGAGCTCGAAGCACAAATACGTGCACACATACGCAACGCGCATTTGGGCAAGCGTGTGTGCGGGCCACGTACAGGCGAACCTACTTTCTGTTCCCAGATTTGTCGGGCAAGCTCGTGATTGCTCTGAGAATCTTTTCCCAATCACTCGTAATATTTTTCTAATCTTTCACGTAGAAAAGAGTGATGAACCGTTCTAGGATGTTCACATCGAGTTCGTCAATTCTTTCTCAAAGTTCTCAGATTATTTACGAAAATACATCAATATCCGATGAATTTTTCTCATATCCGAGACCTAGCTACTAATTCGTGACTTTTTTACGGATAAATTCTTTCCGTGTATAAAAAGCGGTTTGAACTTTTTCTATAAAACATAAATACCTGATTTAATGGTAGTAAAAATGTGTTATTTAGCGGCGTTTTTTCACCCTCGTTTCTTTCGAGGGTATGTTTTGAGAGATTGCTAGTATCATCATATCAAAGTTATCTGGTGCAACGGAGACCATGGAGCTACCGAGAGGTCCTGAACAGCTTCATTTTGTATTTCACATGGCTGCCTGCTAAATAAAGAAACATCAGGTCTCCCCAAGATCACGTGCCGATTCGAGACCAAGTCGCTCTAAAAATGTACACTTTATCTTACCTGAAGTCAATGTCGAAATTTAAAGTTTATCATTGTTCTTCATACTCATTGTTAGAAAAGCATGAATAATATTTACACAACCTAAAATGTCTGGAATTTGACAGGAAAAGAATATGTTGAATATGTCAGCATGTCTAATGTTTATTCCGAAGTGGTCTACAGTTTTCAAATGTCAGTAGAAGTAGAGGCGCAACTGTTTTTTGGTTGTTCATTATTCGTGTATTTGCTCCTTTGTGCAGGTTTCTTCGGTATACGACTGTTTCTGATAAATGAGAAGTGAGTTGTTAGAAAAAACATCATATCGCTCTGTCTACGACGTTATTCTCGTTTTCGATAACAAAGAAAACGATAAAAAATGAAGTTCGCAATTCCTCTGCTGTCGTTATTTACTATTTGTGAGTATATGAATCTTATAGATTTCAAATAATTCTTAAAGAAATATGTTACCGTTTTTCGATGATTTGAAAAATTTCTGCAATTGGCCACAGAGCGTAGCGTTGAAGAGCGTTAAACACCCTTTCAGTTTACATATTCCAACGCGTTCGAGTATCACTGTTTCTAAATAGTATGTGTACAAATTAATTCGGTGCCTATAGCCCTACACTTTGATATCTTGTAACTCTTGGTCAAACATCTATTTTATACCGCGCTAGGGTAGTTTTGAAGGGCGAAGCTTATACTTCAAAACAAAGTCTGCAGGTGGCGACCCTGCAGACTTGACCTAAACAATCACTAGTGAATCGCGTCCGACAACGAGCATTTGAGATACTGCATTATTTTTGCTTTCCAATTCAAAAATCACCATTGTGAAACATCTGGAACTACTTTCTACTTATTTTATCTATCGTCGCACCTTCTCCTCAGGCAGAAGTATTCATTCCGGCCGCCTCAGCCGCATTTTTTCCAATTTGAATAGAAAAATAATGCAATATCTCAAATGTCCCTTGTCAGACACCAATGTATTCACTAATGATTTAATGATTTTTGATGTTAATTCCGCAGGCCCGCCAAGTATTATATTGTGTTTTATGGCTTAAGGTTCGCCTCTAAAAACAACCTTAGGAGGGGGGGGGGGGGTACAACTTTGACCAAGAGTTACAAGACATCAATATACAGGCACCGAATAATTTTTGGACCACATTATGTACGTGTATTGAAGAACTTTCAGTGGAAGTTTCAATTTTGAAGTGGTACTTGTAAATTTTTAGTTTAGGAAGGTTTATTCGAAGCCGAAAATTGATGTGAGATTTTTATAAATTTTGGGCTAGAGAATTGCTGCTGGAGACACCACCTTATGACGAATTAGCTATTTATTTTGGACCTAATTTTATAGTTATGATAATACATTTCTCGCATCAAGTTGGTAGTTGGATGAAGACGTTGAATAATGAATAATACAAATAATAACGTAGCCTTGGATTCCAAGTTACAATTGAATAATTTCAAATTTTCGATCCCAATGGCCCAAATTTTCAGGAAATTAAAGAAACTGACGAATTTCAATAAGATTCAAAACTGAAGAGTTTTTTGGGTTTCTGATTACAAATCTAAGGTCTAAAAATAAAAAATCACGATTTTGTATGCAATTCGGCCATATTTGCTGAAATTGAAAAAACTAGCTGATTTCCACGGAACTCAGAACTAAAAGTTTTTTTTCGTGTTTTTGGTCACAAATGTGAGCTCAACATTTAAAAATTGTCAATGTTCCATCTGAATGTGTCAAATTTCTGGAAAATTCAATACATAAGAAGATTTCCACGAGACATTTTTCATAGAAGCGGTCCAACTTTTGGAAAATGCAATCAACTGACGGGGCTAATTTTTTTGAAAATTTGAAAAATTGGCTTCTTTCCATGTGACTTAGTATTGGAGGGTATTGCGGTTCCCTAAATATTTACTAATTACTCTAAAAAAAGTAATTTGTTAGTGAAAATACATTAATTCATTTATGGCTCTATATATTAATTTCACAACGACTATAGAAATTGGAAACGTCCCAAATAGACAAAAGTAATGAAAAAAAACTGAGGGTTGACCCAGAAACCTATTCTCTGAGAACGGCATTAAAAACCGAACTCAAAAGAACAAATATCAACACAGATTGACTTAATAATATTGTGTTTCTAATTTTCTTCTTAAGAAAAAAAAACTATGTGTAGCACTTTCAACTTAGTGATACAAGGATAAGGAAGTATTCTAAAACTCATAAATAGCCTATATCACCTCCAGAAACATGACGTGTTCACAAGTTGAGTTTTCGAATGGAAAAAATATAATTATTCAAGCACTTAATCATTTTTACCTTGTATTAGTCATGTGAAAAACAATTGTAATATATGTGCGCTAAGCTGGGTCGAAAAAAAAATTAAAAACAGCCTGGTACTGAAAAGCTTCACTTTGGGTACCTTACAACCTGTGTAAAAATTGAAAATGATTGACCAATATCCTGAGCAGGACTAAAATAAGTTAAAGAAATTGATCTTTAACAGCGTTTTGCGAAAATCGCTAATATTATTTTTTTCTAGCCTACATAAGATTCATAATTTTGTTTATTATTGAAAATGCAAATTTTTAAATGCAGTATGATCTGTGAAATCGTGGGGGGGGGGGGAAATGTAAAGATGGTTATTAATTAAAAACTAGGTACTTATGAAAAGGTGCAAGTCGATTAGATATATATAGTTTCAAAAGAAGGTGATAGAAATTGAAAACGTGAGGAACATAAAAGTTTAACTTTATCGTAAAAATAAGACGGCAATCATGTGATGCTCGTAAATAGGCTTTGTCACGTGATTCTAAATCATACTACATCACCTCTACCAATATCACTTAATTACAAGTCATTGCTTCAAAACAGGAAAAATTAGAATTATTTACACTCTCACTTAATTCTACCTTACTCTGGTCACGATACAAATAATCGCTTTAATATGTAGGCACACACCGAATGATGCCATCATCAAAAAAATTTTGGACAACAATGAATTTTACTGTCATATTTTTGTTTGAAAAATCAACTATTTAATTCAAAATATAATTTTTTTGGTTAAAAATCCAAACATTTGGTTGAAAATTGATCTACTTTGTTCAAAATTTATTTTATTTTTAAGATTAACAACTTTGGTTAAGAATTTAAATAATTTGTAGACATTTTTTTTTGGCTGAAAATTAATTTTTGATCTAAAAATTTAACTCTTCCATTTTTGTTTAAAAATTTATTCTTTATAAGTTGAAAATTCAACTATTGCGTAGAAAACTTCTGCACTCTGTTGAAAATTCGTCTTTTTGGGTAGAAAATGTTAATATTTTATTGAAAATTTAACTATGATATTAAGGTCATCCAATTAAAAAAAAAACTTTTCTCCGTAAATATGGTCATCCACTATTTTTTTTTTGCATATTAAAGTATATGCTTTAAAATCACTAATAATACCAGCATAGTGTAAAAAAACTTTTTTTCGAATTTATATTTGAAAAAGACAAATTTTTACACATTTAAAATTACTATTTCTTTCACGCTCATTCCGCCATCTTGATGTGACGTGGCTAGCCGCCAAACGCATGTAAATAAGCCGGGCGATTCACATTTTTTTCATAAAAATGCTAAAAAATCAGCGCTGCCATTGGTGTTTTGTGCCTCAATACAAGAACACGTCTGTCAAAAATCCAAGAAAATTATTTATATCTATACCCAAAGGTGAGGAATGAAAAAAATGGTTCAAAATTGTCCGGCGAGACATGTGCCCTACGACATCTTTAACGACAGCAATATATTGTTTCGAAGATCATTTCAACGCTATAACTAAATATTTTTATTTTGAATAGAAAAATATATTTGAAACATGCTTTTTTGATAACATAAAGTTCGTAATTGACTGATGTTCAGCGCAACAAGTATTATAAAATAAAATATTTATAAAAGTATTTATAAATCTTATAATTTCGAATTTTATAACAATTTTATAGAAGTATTTGTGAAAGCATTTATAAAAGCAACTATAAAAAAAGTGAGGTTAGGTTTTCTGAATTCAATATTTCATGTATGTTACGATTCGCCTAAAGCAATTATCATTCTAAGATAACAAATTAAATGAATAAAAATAAATGTTTCAAAATGTTATCGTCATTTACGCAGTTTACTTATTTTTTCGCCTCCACTCCTCGAGTGACAGCAACATTGAAACTGGAGCACATCGCGAAGAAATCGCTAATCATAAGTGTATTCACTTTTGGCAAATTATCCGAACTGGCTTGAACGTATCCAGGCATACTTTATAAAAATAAACGATTCTCGCCAAAAAACGCTGATAATTAATTATTTTGATTTTTTTTATCAAACTGAACATGTATTTTCTTCGGTTTTAACGGCGCGTGACATCACACCACGCGTTTCGAGCCGTGAGGGCGCCACATGTTTTCTTTTATAAATCGACATTGACGGTGAATATTTTATCACTTTTTAATAAATTATTATAAATTGCTAAATAATAGAAATTGAGTTTCAATTTCACATTTTAATTCGTTGGGAGGAAAAGTTTATAAAAAACTCAACTATAAGGCAAACAAAATTTTTGTGGATGACCCTATTCTCGTTAAAAAATAGCTATTTTCAAGAAAAAAAATTCATTACATTCTCAACGCGCGCTTCGCTCGCGGCTCGCTTCGCTTGCAAGTTTGAGCGCGCCTGGGGCGCGCGACTGTTGAATCTCGCGCTTCGCGCTCGTAATTATTTACGTCACGCTTTACGCTCGGTTCCTCTAGAATTTTGAACTTCGTGTTCGATTTCGGTGAAAAGAAAAAGTTTATTTGCAAACATTATAAAATTATCAAAGCCTCTACATATGAAGTGATTGTTAAATTTGTTTTTATTCTCGACTGAAAATGAACTTTATTTACTTAAGGTTCTATCGACCTTAAGGAACACATTCTCATCCAGACACTCGCGCTTCGCGCTCAATTTTTGATTTGAAAATCATTTGAACCTTGCGTTCCACGCTCGGTTCTGTGCACCGTATGATAGAAACAAAAAAGTTTGAGTGCACTTACGGCGCGCGATTTGGTCGTCGCGCTTCGCGCTCAGAAATACGCAGATCGCGCACTTTGTGCTTTGTGCTATATGTTCGTCATATGCAAATTACTGAATTTGTATTTGATTTCAAATGAAGAATAATGATATAATTTAGGCGACAAATTTCATTAGTTAAAATGTTATTTTAGCTTGTGCCGTTTTCCAAAAAAGTTAATTTTTTTCATTTTGAATATATTCTTATGACAAAAATTTATTACAAGTTTGTAAATCTTTTTTGAATACTAATTTTTGTTCCTTCATCGGTTTTCGTACCTTGCATTGTTTTTCCAAAAATTTGATTTTTTTACTGTCAATGTTATTTTCACGAATAAAACAAAAACTACGCATCCTATCGAAACATGATAAATAACAAATTTGTAACCCTCCTTTGGATAAAAAATTTGATGTTTCTGATTTTTTTCGTAGCTTGTGTTATTCGTCTAAAAATTTAATTGTTGTATTTTCAATACAGTTTTTTTCGAATAAAACAAAAACTACGCGTCATATCAAAAAGTGAATAACAACAAATTTTTAGATCTTTTCCAGGTGCACAATTTTGGTTGATTTGCCTTTTATCGTATCTCACATAGTTTGACAGCAAAATGGAATTTTTGATTTTTTAATTATTTTTTTGTGCGATCAAAATTTGAATTTTTGATTTTTCAAAAAATTCAAAAAGTTGTTATGAAAATATTGTAGGGTGTTCAAAAAAAAACGTTCTTCTCCTCTTAACTTTTTTTTCATATCGTGCGTTTTTCGGGTTAAAATGTTCATTTTCGTTTGTTTCATGGAATTTTGAAAATGCTATGACTCCGGTAATTTTTTATTTTTATTCAAAAAAGTCACAAAGACAAATTGTTCGAGTTTTTGAGTACTATAAATAGCCCTATATAGAATTTTTGAATCTTAAAAAAAAATGGTCTTAAAAATTTTCAAAATGCTCTAACTTTTTGAATTTTGATCAGAATTAGCTGGTTAACGAACTTGTTCTTTCTTTTTAGGCCCTAAAAAAGTGTGCCAAAGCACAAACTAATCTGATTATTTTTTCGAATGTTATCGTGCCTACAGACTACAGACTACAGACTACAGGCTACAGACTACAGACTACAGACTACAGACTACAGACAGACAGACACCTTCGCGAAAATCGTTTTTTCTGACTCAGGGGGTCTCAAAACGTGGAGATTTGATGAAAACCGACCAAGTCAAATTTTACATAAAACCAATACCTTCTCATTACAATGAGAATGTAAAAAAACTTCTCATTTGTTAATAAAAAATCATCCAGGCCAACCAGTGTCATAATGATCTCTAAAACTGTTGCAAAACCTACACCTACTAAATAGCATTTTCTATTCTTCATAAGCTCTCTTGCCTCATTATTGGTAACAATTGTTGTCAATAAAAACTCTTATCGACCATAACACTGATCTATCTTAAAAATCTAAAAATGATTCTTTGACACAAGGCAAAACTTTTACTACTGTCATATTTTATCTTACGATGTTCCATTATTTATTTACAGCCTGTGAAGCAATATATTTTTTAGAAATACATTCTTCCTTAAATAATAGCAATTTTCTACAGAAAACTAGAAAAAAGTATAACCACAAAACCGTCAACAAATTCTTATTCTTCTTAACTTTGTGCAAGCAAACAGAAGGAAATATTTAAAAAATGGAAACAGGCTAGGTTACGTTTACAATTTCAGAATTGGGCTTTCTTATTGTTTCAATAGAGAGAAAAATGTTATATCATCGCGATATTTTATTAAATTTTTCTATGTTCCACGTTTCTTATTTTTGAAAACTTGCTTAATTTACTATATACAGTCTTAAATGAGTTTATATAATTTTTACTAAGCTATTAGTTTTTCTTACTACTGAATTAGCAAATATCTTGAATAATGGAATGAGTAATTTTTTCATAATAATCTTTAGTGACCCACTTTGCGCTTATCGAATCTGTAAAACTTCAAAAGATAGTAAGTTTCAACAATTTTTATTCAGAGAGGCAATCCAGTATCTTTTGCGTAAGTAGAACGCTATAAAATGAAAATAAAAGGCACTGGGGTGATCCACATTTTTTTCGAATTTACATGCATATCGCCCGCAAATCAAAAATTAATTTTTGGAAACCAGGGGGCTCACATATATGAATTTTACACTTTGACGGAGAATGACCCAAATTCGACTTGTTTTTAATACATAAAATACTATTTCATACTGAAAATTTGATTACGTAAATTTTTTTAACAATTTATTATTGATTTTAGCAATTCTTTTTTAGAATAGAGATGGAAAGTCGCGTTATTTTTAATTTTCCACTTTTTGTTCAATTTTCAATTAGAGTGAGGTAGCGGTTTATTATTGTCATACAATAGTTATTTGTGATACAAGTGCGTAAAATAGGTGATTGTGTGCGAGCGTGAATTTTGCAGCATAAGCCGGAGGCTCGAAGCATGAGTCGATGGTTAGCGCACGAGCGAAGCGAGTGCGAAAACATAGACGAATGCTTCGAACCGTAGGCGAATGATGCAATCACACGAGTTACTAATCACCTAGGCGCACGTGTATCACACGCTATTTTTTGCAACGCCCGTCCGAAAAAGTTGTTAGGAGGTGGTTACGAAAAATACTAATTTTATATTGCATAGAGTGGAGTAAAGGAATAAAAAAAAAAATTTTAATGTTTGAAAAAAAATTTTCAAACAAAAATTTTGTGAAAAAAAATTTGGTGAAAAAAAATTTTTGAGAAAAAAATTTCGTGAAAAAAAAAATTGTGGAGAAAATAAACTTTCGAAAAAAAAATTTTTGAAAGAAAAAATTTTTGAAAAAAAAATTTTGTGAACAAAAATTTTGAAAAAAAAAAATTTGTTAAAAAAAATTTTCTGGAAAAAAATTATTGAAAAAAAATTATTGAAAAAATATGTTGGTGTTTATGCTTTTTTGCTCCCGGGGGGGGGGGCTGCGAAACCCTAAAAACAAAACTTCAATCATTAAAACATTTGTTCAAGTTGAATGTAAAATTATTTCAAGAAGATACCCACACCAGTGTTTAAAGTTACCTTTGCCAGTGTCTAAAGTACCTCATCTCGAATGTGCGCATGCGCAGCTTTTTCGCCAGTGTCTAAAGTAAGCCATCTTCAAACTGCGCATGCGCGAAAATTATTTCGCGCACAGTCTGCTCAAATAAGGTCCTTTAGGCACCATCTACATGCATGCAAACGTCAACTTTAGAGGTGGGTGTTGCAAAAAATTATTGTTTCAATCATTTATTATTATTTTTAATGAAATTATCTTTTAATAATGCTAGAAATTGCGATTTTTTCTGAAATTTTCAACTTTTTGTCCACTGTTCAATTAGAGTGAAGCAATAATTAAATCAAGTTAACAAAAATTATTGTTCGAACAATTAATGATTATTGACAATAATATTCTCTTTGGTTGAGACTCATGTAGGGGGTAATGTTACCTACAAAACTCACCTGAAAAAATCAATTCCGAATGCTAGTGCAACGAATGATTATTATCGGGATGCAATTTGTTTTCCTCTTGGAAGCTCAAGTCCATATTTGAGGCGGAAAGTCCCTGCGGATCGTCAAAACTTCAGATAAATATGTTCAATTCCTTAAATATTGCATCTCCAAAGCAGCAGAAGAAGAAAAACAGAACTGGCGCGATATTCAAAATAGAAGAATTATTCCAATAGACATAGGAGTTTATTTCAGAATTTTCGAGTTATTATTTTACATTTAATTTATTTTTCCGTTTTTTGAGTGTTTTTGTGAAAATGTATTTTCTAGTAAAATACATTTGTTATTATTTTCTAAAATTTATTACAGCTTTATAAAAATGATCACTCTTTTGTCTCTTGGAATATTTTTTCTATTTAGAATATCGCGCCAGTTCTGTTTATTTTTCTTCTGCTGCTTTGAAAATGCAATATTTAAGAAATTTAACATATTCATCGCAAGTGTTGACGATCCGCAGGGACTTTCCGCCTCAAATATGGTAAATATTAAATCACTTGGAGTAACTTAATAATTAATTAAATTTAGAAAAAATAATTGATCAAACAAATTTGTATTGTTAATAAATATTTTCATCTATAATAATGGCAGATAGTTGCGGTTTATTTTTCTGAAATTTTTAAATGTAGGTCTACTTTTCACATATTAGGGTAATAATAGAGGCAGGTGAACAAAAATAGTTGTTTATACAATTTATTATTATTTATAACTATCTTTGCTTGAATAATTGCTAGAAAGTTGCGGTTTCTTCTGAATTGTTTAACTTTGCTCCACCTGTTCGTCTATGAACAAATAATGAATAAACATTAGAGAGAATCATATTTGAAACAATCTATTTTTTTTTTTTGGAATTTATTTTTCTGGAATGAAACAGATATTTGAAATTTCTACGTGGATCACATTGAATATAATTTTCCTTATTGATGAGACGTGTTTTTTCCAGAGAAGAAGGGGGGACTGATATTAAAATACGTGGAATTCCAAACGTTTCTTTCTCGCTTTACGATAAACTTTCTGTTGTAATTCAAAACAAAACTTCTACAATTCATTTACATGCCTAGTCCTCCGCTCTAATCATAATAACGATGCCTTTTTTGTTTTTGTCTCTTGTGTAAGATATACGCTTGGACATTTATTGTCATATCTTGGGAACTCCTGAATATTTTCGAAGTTTTATTGGCTAAAATTCAAGATGAGATTTCACAGATTACATCCTGTCAATTTCAATTTTTTTCCTCAAGTATCCTAAGTCACAGTACTAGTAGAAGTTAAGAAATAAAGTCTGAGAAATTCTCGGCGACCATCGCTCTCGCGGTCGATAGCAGTAATCACTGACTGAAACTTGACATTTAAGGCTTGTACATTTTTAGTATATTTAGTATATTCTCGCCGAAAGGTCAAACATTCTCCTATTAGGGCTCAATTGACGCGTAATTTCATAAGCTTTCTATCGATTTTTTTTTAATTTCTCGCTTCTTTTTTGAACGAGTAATCACGTTTCAAAGTCAGCAGTGATTTTCAATAGTACTTTCGCTAATCGTACCGACAATTTCTGACGGTAGTGTATATGTTACAGGCAAAGTCCGATGTTCCAGGACACCGCAGTCTGCCTGGTCCCTCCGCGAATTTACTGAGCGGTGTCATAGACCGACCGCCTGGGGGGGG
>CAKNXH010059264.1:0-13469 GCA_932178445.1 Andricus quercusramuli | reverse complement strand
GAAGTTACGTGTAATCTTAATGTAAAAATATTATTTAGAATTAATATAAGAACTTACTTGCACTTTCGCCGCGTAAATATGGGATACTGACGAGTGCTCGATGCCTCTGGTCTTTAAGAGTGCTTTTTATTTGAGGCATTTTTATCAATTTAACTTCAATGATGATTTGTATTTTGTTCATCGACCATCATCAATCAGCAGCATCACTACTATTCTCAATCACTCACACAAAAATTATAAGTTCAGTTTGGCTCAAACTATCACTCAAATTACTGATTAAGATACTTTACGAATTTTTATTTATACCAAATTTGCCACTTTGTAAAGATTTACACTCAACACTCGCAAGTAATAAGGAAACAAAGAGAATAGTACTACGCCATCTGTCGTCAATTTTCGGAACTTTGACACTAGCTGGGCCCAAGCTCGAGCCATTACAAAATTCGAGCTAGATCCAGGCTAGGGGCCCCCAGCCTGGCCCAAGTCTGGAACCGGGAAGAAACTTGGCGATTTCTGCACGGGAAGCTCTCCAAATTTCATCAATTTATGTGCAACCGTTTTCTAGTTATCGTGTTCACAAAAAAGCGTGACATCCACACATCCACACACACACACACATCCGGACAATTGCTTAGAACATTATATTAGACATTTTTAAATTAGGGAGGGTTCAATTAAATGAATTTAAAAATTTTGCAAAATGTCACCATTATAAAGCTTCCTCTATGAGGAAGCAAAAATATTTGAAATGTCATGATGCCTTGTCAATAGAAATTGTTAATAATAATAACAATAAAAATATGATATAATAAAAGATCATTTCTTCAATGTAGTGTCCCTGCGCAAACTCGAAGCGCGCGCTCGCGCACACACGTGCGTATATATAGGTTTATGACGGCAAAAAATGGTAATTGTTAATTGCCGAATGTTGGACATTTATGGCAAAAAGTCAATATTGTTATACATCAGGCTGTAAGGCAACTCTTGACGGTTAAGTACGTTCCTTATTTTTGAAAAAATATTCAATAGGTAAAAAGTTATTAACAACCAAAGTTGGCAAAAAACGTCAAATTGTCGACTTTCAAAAATTAATAACTTTTGAAATATGCATTTTACGAGAAAATGACAAGAAACCTTTTCTTCTTAAAATGGGCCAAATTAGTTATAAAAAAATTGTCCCATTGCAAAAAACCATTTTTTAATAATTTGTTTGAATAATAGCGAATAACAAAAAATTGACCAACTTTTGGGCCGGGCAACCTCGAAATTCGTAATCAGCGACCCAAAAAACATAGAATAAGACAAAGTTGCCGAGGGGACCTCGAAATGTACACGGATACCCCCCCAGGCGGTCGGACTATCAGGCAATAAGTCCGAAGTAGCACTTTCACTTCGGACTCTGCCTGGTCAAATTGCGAAGTGCCCGACAGACTCAGGCAAAGTCCGGAGTAAAAATAAAACCTTTGGGGTTTACTTTTCCCGCTGCACAGTGGGCTGGCTCGGGAATTTACAATTCAAAATAGTCTACAGGTCGCAATTGTGAACGGATTTGAAAGTTTTTTTTTTTTAGAAATGATCAGCAGTAAATTTTTGAGAAAGCTTATGGAGTGCATTTCTTAATTTCTGTTTCAATATAATTATTTATTCAACGCAAGTTTTTTCTTAGAAAAAAATAAAAAAATAATCTCGATATGTATCATATTTAACGTAGATGTACTTAGAAAACATAAATAATTCTTTTTTAATATTTTTATTATTCTTTAGTGTCAATAATTTCCAACTTCAAGCCTTTTCATCAGGAAAAGCCTATTATTTGAAGCGAATTTACAAACTATATATTCCATACAAGTCACCAGTCTATTATTTGTAATAATTAGATTATTAATAACAATAATTGTTTATTGTTGATTTATTTGTCGAAAAATGATTCAATATACGTGTAAAATGCTTTCTATCCTAAAAGATAAACTGTATTTTTTTTTAACTTTTCAGTAAGTAGAGCCTGTGATAGGTGTTTCGTTTATAACATTTGTTATTAACATTTAAAACGTTTAATTTGGCTATTTCACTCAGAGACAGATTTTTTATTTTCCACTAAACCTTAGTATCATTGTTTAAAAAGTAATTGAAGATTTAAATAATTGAACATTTTAATTTTTGATAACAATTTTTTTTAACAAAACACCTATTTCGTGCTTTTTCTTACTGATTTTTCTTCTAGACAATACTCAGGAAGAGTATATATGAAAATAAGGAGTAAAGATTAATATAGTCAGTGAATTCAAGAAAAAATTTTTTTATGGAATGTTCCTAAATAAAAGGGCTGTGGGAGGGAGTGGGGCGATAAATTTTCCATTAGTTACGAAACTAACACGACATTAGAAGGAAATTTCGTTTCGAAGTGTAGTGGCTAAGAATTAGTTTTTAAAAATGAAATATATGTGTCTAAAAACTCTCAATAATTGAAATAATTGTTGTTATAAACTGTTTTGAAACCAGATATTCAATTTTCCTATTTCAATCAAAGACGGATTTTTTATTTGCCATACTCAATCTCAGTAGCATCGTCATATATATCATATATATCGTCCCAAATTCTTTCGAACGCCGACAGTCCGCTCAATGCCTGAAACCTCCAAATGCTGTAAATATTTATGTCTAATTGAATATGTAAATAAGTTTTTCTCCTCTATCGTATACTAACATATAAATGGACATCGGAGTAAGTAAGAAATTAAAAAATTGTTTCAACTTTCATTATTAATAATCTTCAACACAAGTGATTTTTTTAACACAATAAATGAATAACACAATACCATCATATCAGAAGAAGTCTGAGAAGTCTGATAAGTCTGAGAGACCGCACGCGCACACGTCCATACTAATTTGTCACTTTTTTCTCAAATAATCCGCCATATCGTAAAACGGGGTATAGAATATTTTTCGATTAGTTGGGGGAGGGCGGAGGGTGCCCCAAACGTTGCTTAAACCCAAGCAGTTGACCCCGTACTCCTCGAGGAATATTCTATACCCCGTTCTACGATGTGACGCGCCGCGGTTCTAATGAGAAATAATCGGGACGTAAATTTTTTCTGGGACGGTTGCGTTCCGTACATTGGGATACCCGCATGAAGCTCACGGTTGTCTGTGTGTGAGATTTCTTATTTTCAATACTGTCAACAAATTGAAAGACAAATATAAAATTGTGAAGATGCCCTCGACGTGCGGTCTAACGGACCGCTTATGATCTTTCAATTGGTATGTCTCGGGCTGTAACGGGGTCTTAGCTATGCGGTGGAGAAGAGTGTGGGGGGGGGGGGGGGGGGTCGATAAGTGTATAAAAGTGAAAAACAAACTGAAAGCGTCAGCGTGGTGTAAATGTATGATGTCAAAGTGTGCTAGGGCTAGCAGATATGAACGCATTTAGAGACGATAAAGGTATGTTTCATTTAAGGAGAGCAGTGAGAAAAATTTTGTTTTTGTTTTTGGTAAGAGAAGTTGTTAAATTAAAATCTGACAGATAGGATGAAGAAACAGTTGTTTTTTAAAGAATTGTAACTTAAGAAAGAATGCGGGTATGTGGTATATTGCTGGGTGGTTATTAGTGGCACATTGCTGAGTCAGTACGTGTGCGGCGAATGATGTAAGAATATTTAGGATGAATATTGAGTAAGGAGAATGGTAAAAGAAATTTGGTTTTTAGTGGTGATACCAGAAGTGCTGGCTGTATGTATGGTAGGATAATCAATTAGAAGAAAGGCGCGAAAGATGAAGTAATGGAAAGTAAAGCAGTGATAGGGCAGTGGAAGGTTCGGGGCTAGGTCACCGCGTATGTGAGAAGGAGGTAAATGATTAGGATCAATTCGGTTCTCTGTTTTTGATAAGATAAGTGGGTCCAGTAGTAGAAGTGTAAAGAAGAACAAGAGAAAAGTGTTAGTGATAGGGATTCTGCTAATTTTATATAGGAATATTTATTTGTAAGTATATTTGTTTGCAGGAAGTAATAAATTTGATAACCTGCAATCATCTTACAAATTCATATTGGTTATTTTATCGCTCTGCCCTATTTTGTAATTACAGGTTTTTCTGATAAAGTTTCGCAGCCTCCACCACGATATCCGGAACCTGTTAACGAGGTTCTTTCAAAACAGCACGGATCAGATTGCCAATTAAAAGGACCCAATGCTGCGATGGATGCAATAATTCACCATTATTGTGGGGGTATATCTAACAAGGTTTGGTCTGCAAAAAATGCACATAAAGCAACATTAGAAGATCTAATAACATCGGAATGCCGAAAAGATGATGAACTCAAAAAATTAGCGGCAAAAGTTGTGGACAGTGTCTGCAAACCGCAAGCAAAAAAAACAGACATTGTAGGAGATATTGTTGAAAAGACTTGTAGCGTGATGTACACACTGTAAGTTTCCTGGAAATTTGTTTTGTATCTATGGGATTAAAACTTTGGTTATCTTATTTGAACAGTTTACAATTTATACCTTTGATGGCTTTCATAACAACAACCCTATTCTTTTCTAGCGTCGAAGACTGGAGTAACGGTCTCAAATCAGCTGTCACACCCAAATATCCCCCCGCAAAGAAGGGTGATACTTGGCACTGAACTCTTCAGTCGGTAACCAGCTGCGCTCAGGAGTTTCGGCTTTCTACAGTTTTCCTCTCCCTTGGTCAAAAGTCCAGGCAAATGTGAGCGCTTCAAATAAAAATCCGGCTGTAGACGGTAGGTCTTTCAGAACGTATTTGATGTTTTTTTAATTGAAGCCCTTTAAAATCTAACTTCTAAAATATATTTCGAATAATTTGTAAGTTTGAAGTTTTTAACGAAAAGAATGAAAATACGTGTAATTTAAGTACAATAAAATTTTACAATTTTATGTGTGTTTCTTTTCAAAACCCCCATAATGAGCGACTCAGCACCGACCGGGCAAAGGTTTTAATAAAAAATAATCAATTTTATACTTCAAATAATGTTCAAATAGATTTCCCATATAATAAAAATAGAGTTCGAAAAGAGTTAAAATCAAGCTCAAATGAAGTTCAGATGGAGTTCAAATAGATTTTAAATTGAATTCAAATAATGGCATTTGTGGATTGCTTCGGAAAGATATTTAGTGTTTAAAACTACGGAGCCATATTCGAGATTAAACCTAACCAGCCCCCTGCAACGACTTATGTTAGCGTTAGTTCACTAGTACGATCAAGTGAAGTGCCGAGCGCAGATGGCGCTGGGAGTCTTTGCAGCCTGTTTTTACATGGCAAGCATAGGCAAAATTAATTAGAAAATAATTCAATTAATATTATTCATAATGCAAATCGGTTTAATGCATCACATAAATGAAGTTTCATACATTTTTCGAATGAATCGATTTTTCATCGAAAATTCAGAATCAACGGGTTTCGACGATTTCAGATACCTAAAAATTTTCATAACAAAATTAAAATTAAATCAAATATAATGCATCTTGATACGTCAAAACGGACAAAATTTTCAGATTCACCTTCAGAGTCATTCAATATATGAATATTATTAATTAAATGTAAGTAAAAAGAGAATATGCATAAATAGATATAAATAAATAATATAAATAACCGTGGAAATATAAAAGGGATTAGGTTTTATGGCATTCGATTCGTGGACCCCTAATAAAAGGATTATCCTTCGAACCCAAGCATTGACGATTTCTGAACATTTCTCACGAATTCTGACTTTTCCTGACGATTTATGCCGAGAAACATAACAACAGTGGTCAGAAATGGTCAGAAGTTCTGACTTTCTTCTGACGATTCCTGACTTTTTTTTAGTAGGGTGGATTGAGAAGCAAACAATATTTTTCCCATGACATATAGTTATTACAAAAAAAAAAAAGCAAAACTAATTACCTATTTCTTAATAACACTAATATGACATCATATTTCATAAACAAAAATACTTTCATGGAATATAAAATTTAATTAGAAATTGTAATTAAATAACAACAATTTTCGGGTTTCAATCGTGTGCGAAACTATGCCCTAGTAGCAACGTCTGCCTCGCATGACAGAGGCCAGAGTCTGGCTCAGCATCTGCTCCCCCTAGTCGACAGACTGACGGGAGAAGAGATCAGGCCAGACGAAGAACAGAATCTGGTGAATAAAGGAACCAGATTCTGGTATTTAGTTTAAACACTAGTAATTAATGTAGAATATAAATAATGAAATTGAAAATCTAGCAATCGGAAATTTGAAAGATTCACAAGTATGACCAAGCATGCAAGCTTATACGACAACAGGTTATGTTTTTAATATTTCAGTGTGTCTCATCCTGGAATGTTGTGACGTCTTCGCAGTATATTCTCCCAGAAAGGGCTGGAATATAGTGTAAAACCATCACAGAAACCTATTTAGCACCATTTTACGTTATTTTAATTTTGTCTGGTGTGTATCATGACCAGTCTGGGCCAGGATCTGCTATATCAGACCCTGGTGCCAGAACAGCACGCCAAAGCGGAACCAGGCGGGCGCCGTACTGCAGCCAGATTCTTCTTTTTCTGGCGGGCAGCTTGCGCCAGTCTGCAGTTATGTTGCTACTAGGGTGAATGTTGCCGACGTTTCGTGAATATAGCAGTTCACTTCTTCAGGGCTGACCTGAAACTGAAGTTTCAGGTTATGTTGTTCTTACATATGTATTCTCTACGATTCCTGTGATTGGCCAGAGCGCCCCATGGTAGGGACTGGTTGAACTTGATTGGCCAATCAAGTCTTTTTTTTCTAACCAGGGAGGACGCAAAGATAAATCGGATTGGTATTATATCCATTGTCCCTATTCATGTTATTAGGGTGTTTTAAGATTTCGATTTCTTCTCTATGTTTTCTTGGAAAAATATTGTACGTTTCTGCGATGACGGTTGCTTTGTCAAATAAAATGCTATGTCCTGTCTTGATATAATGTTCAGCTACTGCTGATTGCGTGAAATGTTTTAGGCTGACTTTACTCTCATGTTCCTTTACACGTTGACTTACTGCCCAACCGGTTTCTCCAATATAGACTTTGCCACAAGAAAGAGGGATTTTATATACTCCCAGATCTCTGAAAGGTTCCTCTTTATCTTCAGGGTTGTTCAGAAGTTGTCCTATTTTCGCAGGTGGCTTAAATATAGTTTGGATATTGTGTTTATTGAAAATTCTTTCTATTTGTTCCGCGATAGCTTGAATGTAGGGTAAGATGGCGGTCGTTTCTCTCTCTCTTTCTTTAGTAGGTTGTGTTGACTTGTTGATTGAAACCCGAAAAATCTTTAAATTTTCAATTTTAAATTCAAATTTATAATAACAATATCAGATGTTGGTATAAATAAGTAATTTATTAACAACAATAACCCTAATACAATAAAAAATGATTCATTTGAATAAACGAATTGATTAATTATTCACTGGGAGGATTAATTAGTTAACAATAGTTGAATTTAAATAAACAAATTGAGAAGAGTAGCTTTTATTAATTTTTTATATTTCTACGAGAGAATTTCAAGAAATAAAGATATCGGTTCAGTTCAAGAGAACATGTTCCATATTTTTTATGAAAATCCATAGTTTTTATTTAATTTTTTATATTTACACGAAAGAATTTTTTTAAATCAAGATATTATTTCAGTTTAAGAAAAGATGTTCGATATTTTTAACTAAAATATATAGCTTTTATTAAAATACATATTTCTCATTCAATTTTTCCATATTTCTACGAATAGTTTTTGTAGTTAAGGATATCTTTTCAGTTTAGGACCAAATTTTTCATATTTTTTATTAAAATACATTGTTCTTATTTAATTTTTTATATTTAATCGAAAGAATTTTTCAAAATAAAGGTAGTTCGATCGTTTTCATTAAAATATATAGGTTTTATTTGATTTTTCATATTTCTAGGAAAAGATTTTTTGACATAAAGATATCTTTTCAGTTTAAGATAAAAAGTTCGAAATTTTTGATCAAAATACATTTTTTTTATTCAATTTTTTATTCTACAAAAGAATTTTTAAAAATAAAAATATAGTTCCACTTTCAGTTCTCATTTCATTTTTTTATATTTCTACGAATTAATGTTTTAAAGTAAAGATATAATTTCATTTTAAGATAAAATGTTCGACTTTTTTTGTTAAAATACATGATTTCTTCTGAATTTTCTATATTCATACAATTTTTTCTGAATAAAGAGATCATTTCAATTCAAGAGGAAATTTTTGATATTTTTTTATCAAAATACAGTGTTTAGTTCATTTTTTATATTTCTACAAAAGAATTGTTTAAATATAGATATCGTTACAGTTCAAGATAAAATATATAGATGATACATCCTTCAGTTATTCGTTTAAATTAAACTTTTATTTTAATTCATGAATTCTCTTATAATTTTGATATGTGATTTATTTTCACACTATGACAAGAAAAGAAATATATAAACCGGTGCGACCGGCGCTGCCGTGCGGTACTACTTACATTTTATATCTCACAAACAGTTCAAACAAAAATAATGAAACATTAATTGTCAATTATTATATAAACAACAATGATATTATTACTTTAAAATTAAACAACAATCAATCATTGTAAATATAAATATTTTATATTTATACTTGCCACTCCCAGAAAACTGAGTTCCTCCTCTGCAAATGTTTTTAGCTCCCATAAAATATCTTCTTAAAAAATTCTTTCGCCGTGTCCGGTTTTTACTACCAAATTTTCCGTTGGGATTCTTTTTTGCCAGGCTTTTCGATTTTTCTTACCTTTTGGCACGTAAAAGAAATTAAATTTCTTGGAGCAGCTGGCATTACCTGACTTACATCCAGGGGCAATACACCGAGTTCCACCCTTTTTAGTTATTTCAGTGCCAAATTTTATAAAAATAACATTTTAAAATTCTTACACTTTGATTTGTAATACAGAAAACCCATTGTCATTGCGAAAAATGTCGATCAAATTAATTTTTCACTGCGTGGAGCGCCATCTGCGCTCCACGCTTTATTTGATCGTACTAGGGAACTAACGTCGTTGCAGGGGGCTGGACCTAACAAATGCATAGGATAGGATAACTATTTCAGCGTAAACGGAGTTTTAAAAAAGCGGCTGGATCATTGAAAAAACTTCCAGGAATTGGAAATCGCGGTATATTTGAAAATTGCCCATACGAGACCTGTCCGTAAAGTATCTGATCTTGTGCTCTTTTGTACCTATTTGTACTATTGTCAAAAACAGGTATTTCCCATTTAAAGAGGACCACTCTGAGGCCTCTGGTGACACGAACCTACAATTCTTGAGTCAATTAGTGTACGCTCTCACTGTCCACCTCCTGCTCTGCCGCTGGTAGCTGGGACCTCTCCATGCAGTACACTCCGTAACCGACAGATGTCTCTGAAGAATGCTGTCGTCTATCGCCGCCAAATTTTCACTTCATCTCCCCTTTTTTCTTTTTTTTTCACTTCCTCACAGCCCCTACAGACACCCCTTTCTCTCACTTAACATCCCCCAGCTTTCCAAGAACCACCCTTGACCCTCGAAGGCCCAAGACTCCTGACCAAAAACTCCCCCGATTCCATGCTAACCTAACCTCACTTTCTTAATCTTATTCAATCTCACCCACACCTACGCTGGAAATTACTTTTTATCTCCCCAATTCACCCCACACAACCCTAATCACCTTCTAGGCTTCCACTCTCACACTCCACTCACGCCTTCCACACAAATTCCGTAAAATCCTTTCATCACCTGTCACTAAACACGTTCTCACTTCCGCTACCAACATGCAAGTCCCTCGTTTCTGTATATGGAACCTTGGTCCTGAGTTACGACTGCCGAGCTTCCCTTCACGGGGACGACGATAATCTTAATGGACGAACAATCGTTCCCCCGATAAATTAATTGAGGTTGAAGATTTATATAAGGGTAAAGGATAGGTACCTCTTCAGTTTTTTTTAGCCAGTCTTATTGTGTCAGTCTTGTTACCAATCTTATTGTGCCAGTCTTCTACCAGGCCACTCTAAGTTTATTATAGTTCTTCAGTTCGAGCTTTTTGCGAGCAGTTCAGTTCCGGTTTATAATTCTGCAACCAGTCTTGTTGATACACAAGTATCGTGTCTGACGTACACCAAGGATCGAATCTAGCCCATCGTCAATGAAATTCATCGTACCCAATCCGTACCGAACCTTGAAATATCTGACAGTAAAACTTGCGAATCAATTCTCTTCATAAGACACGCGGAACTAAACTGTAATCAATCTCCGTATTATAATTTCTCTCGAAGAAACAAATTTAAACGTAAGTTGCATCAACAATTTAACGGTCGTAGTAATTAACACCATTTATATAGACGGAGATAATTGTGAATTATATAAAAATTATGACCAGATAGACCTACCCAAGTATTTAGAGGCTTGGGTAGAAACTGGCGTAGACTGACTTATAAATGAAGGATTCTTTTCGGCAGGATTAGTTTTATCATAGACACATACAAAATCTGGTATTGTCAACTAGTTGCAGCATTATTACCAAAACATCTTCGCTCATTCTGTGTTAAAATTAAAAAGCAAATTACTTCGCAAATAGTGACTTACACTGCAACCTTAAAACCGATATTTCTGGGCATCACACAGCCCTTTCTTCGGATCCAGTCACATATATACAAATACGCAATAATTACTTTCAAGGATACAATCGTTTCATCTGCCCAGTGATTGTACAGTATTCCAATGGAATCAGTCACTTCAAAAACACAGTTTTGTCCATTACAAACGTACAAAAAGAAAGAAAGTATCCAAAATATAATTGTCCAGTTGTATGCTACATCAGATTCAATCGCCACATACTCGAATTCCAGCACCACTTTCCTCTTCCTAGGTTCAGAGGTTTGGGGAGGTGGTCGCTTTAGCGAACTCGAATGATTAGAGGTCGGTAGTGGTGTTAAAATCCTATCTGGCAAATGAGCCATTTTGACAGAATTCCCCCTCTCTGGTTAGGCCCGCACTATACCATCCTCCAGTTTCACCAATATTGAATTGAAAACTATAATCTAATAAGAATTATTTCCACACAACATGATGAAAATAACTGTCATTTAAAAAAAGTAAAAAAGCACGCGTATTTTAATAAGAGTTATATACTATTGTTCGTGACTTTGATCGGCGTGTTGACGAAATGGCGGACATGTAGTTGCTGCCAGAGTTCACACATTATGAACCGACGCGGTATGGAGTATAAGAACTGTCCGTGGGTGGTGCTCAAGAGTTCGAGGGGAAAATCTCGAGAAGACAGGGGCTTCCTCAACCAGCTCTTTGAGTCCATACAGGCGTCGCGGCGCTGACAGTTCCTCTGTAACAAATTAATAATCAAGGTATTGCAATTTAAACATTCTATCGTGTGGCTTGCATTATGATTATTGAAAGGTTTCATATCTGAGGCAAGCACCCTGGCCTTTGCATGCAATGTTAATTTTTAATTGTTTAATTATATTTATACATTAGAATGTTTAAATATATCAAGCCTGTATCTCGCGAGACTTTTTCATTCGATAAATGGAGACTGATGCTTGGAATGATAGAGGGGTGAATAATCTTAAGGTGAGAGAATTACGAAAAACTATGCACGTGAGGAAGCTAGATATTTTATATGTATCTGAAGCAAAGGAAAAGGAACGCGACAGTCGCAACTTAGAAAATGGGGTATGAGGTTCATTATGCAAAACTAATCTCAGGTGGCAGCACCGAGCCGAGTACTAGACCCTCTGTCGATGAGATACGAATTTTAAGAAAAGAAATTTTGGTAATAAGTATAAAGTGCCATTTATACCTTGTAAAGATAACAAAATATATTTTTCAAACTTTCTTATCAATATTTATCGCATAGCATTCGTAAAATGTTGATAAATCCTTTTCTGACTGTCACATGCAAAGTGAGGTTAGGTTTACTCATATATTTTTTATATTATATATATTATATTTTATCTATATATATTTATTTATTTATATGTTTTATATTATATATTATATTATATTCTTTTTCACCATATATTCCGTTGTATGTATAATTTTCACTAAAAGTATAAATTACCTTCGTATATAAGCACTAAACACATATTTAAGGATTATTTACCCTTATATATTTAATTATAAGCAGCCCTATCCGACCGCGTGCAAAAGCGCTGGCTAAAGTTTGATACCAGCCGTGAACTAATCCGCTGGCGGCGCTGCTACGCTTCTTGCTGGCAGATACATTAGGCTATATGACAAATTCAAATAAAAAATGAATAATTGATGAAATAAATAAGTTTTAGTGATTTATAGTGCGCGCCAAAGAAATTAATTATTGTAAAGAAGGCTTGTTTGCATTAATATGGCCGGATATAGAGGTAATAGATGCGTAGTTCCGAAATTCAATTTCGGGCTACGAATCCTCTTTGGAGAAAGTTCACCTTTTTTCTGCTCCCAAAGAGAGAGATTAGAAAATTATATCTAAGATATGTGTCACATATTATCTGAAGCATGTTTTAATGTTATATAATATAATATTTTTCGAGAACAAATTTTCAAACCGCCTAAAATATATGTATATATTTTTTAATTAACGGTAATCCAAAAGAGTATGAAAATATACAACTGAGAGCTCAAGTTCATGAATATCATTATTATTATTAATTATATTATTATCACATCAATATTACTAAGCTGAGAATTTATTGTATAAATGTTAAAAGTATATATATATATATATATATATATATATATAACGTGCTCTAAAAATTCTCAAAATTCTTTATATTAATTATATTTTCTTATGACTTTTGAAATAAATTAAAATAATATAAAGATATAAAAAGACAGAATATTGTACAATATTCATCAACTACGCATGTAAGAAAATTAATGGATGATAAAAGTCCCACGTGAAAAAATTCTACGGAAAACGTTCTACGGAAATTCCATGTAGAAATTCCACGTGGAAATTCCATGTGGAAATTCCATGTGGAAATTCCATTTGGAAATTCCATGTGGAAATTCCATGTGGAAATTCCATACGGAAATTCTACAAACATTTCTACGAACTAATTTTTGACTAAGTATGACTTCCGGTGATGAACTGCGCTCGCGGAAAACACACTCCGGACGTCACACCCTTGCACCAGGTATGCGAACAACATCTTCTTCGAGAAAATTATGCTACCCATGTCAAAACGTTGCACCTACTGTGGGTTCCTCGAGGAGACGAGATTGAACCAAGGCCCCAGGTGTAAGAAACACATCTTCTCCAGGAAAATATAATTTTTTACAGTACTTTAGGGTCCCTGGAGTAAGTTCCTCGAGGAATTGAGATTAAACCTGACTTCCCCGAAGAAGATGCGCTTTTCACACCTACGGCATCGTTTGGATCTCGCGTCGTCGAGGATCTTACTCCGGAGACCCTAAGGTACTGTAAAACCCAGACTTCCCCGGGG
>CAKNXH010059263.1:61611-76599 GCA_932178445.1 Andricus quercusramuli | reverse complement strand
TATTGCGCATTTGCGGAGTAAATATTGCGCATTTGCGGAGTAAATATAGCGTGGTAAGTAAACCCTTTGTGTAGGCTTCTGTCAAGCTCTCAAAATGGACCGCGTGCTCAAGCAGTACCAGTCTAAAACAGCTGATCTGCTCACTGCATCCTCTCCGTACGTCTGCCTGAGCATGGTAAATATCTCGATTACGGACTTCCTAGAGATCCTCAGGGTAGAGTTGAGACACGGGGTACTCCAATTCTGATTGGTGCCGCTATACCGGAACTAGTTAACCTTTTATGAATTTTGATTGGCTTGAGTTGGCGCGATTTTCAAATCACAATTTCATTCGCGAGAGGATTTAAAAGAATATAAACAACAATCATCTCACAAACATTATAAATTATTGGAGAGCTTGCTTATTAAGGTTGGGGAAGAACAATACTTACTTTGAAATACATATTATACTTCAAAAATTTCATAAACAAAAGCATTAATAAAAAATAAGACTGTTCAAACTTTTCGCGCTCCATGAAAATATCAAAGTTCCGGTACAGCGGCGTTTATTGGGAGGGGAAACGTGTCTAAACTCTCCCTAGAGGATCTCTAGGATTTCCCAAGCTTAACACAAAGCTTCACTGCATAGAGCTGCTCGAGCGTGCGGTCCATTTTGAGAGCGTGACGGAAGTCGACAGAAAGGTTTACTTCTCGCGCAATATTTGCTCCGCAAATGCTCGTAGGCGACCCTTCGAGCATGTATTTGGTTTCTGACATCCAACACGACCCAGCATGCCCGTAAATCCTTCTATTGCTCCGTCTGGGCTGTAAAAAGTCAGTCCCACTACTTATGAAACTTTGAGAACGTGACGGAAGCGGACAAGAAGGGTTTACTTCTCGCGCGATATTTACTCCGCAAATGCTCGTAGGGGCATTTTCAAGCATGGATTTGATTTCTGACATCCCACACTACCCAGGATGCGCGTAAATTCCTCTCTTGCTCCGTCTGGGCTATAAAAATTCTTACTTGTTATGGAACTTTGAGAGCATGACGAAAGCCTACAAAAAGGGTTCACTTCTCGCGCGATATTTACTCCGCAAATGCGCGAAAGCGTTTGTTCGAGCATGCATTTGGTTTCTGACATCCCACACCACCTAGCATGCGCGTAAATCCCTCTATTGCTCCGTCTGCGCTATAAAAAGTCAGTTCTCCTACTCATGGAACTTTGAGAGCATGACGGAAGCCTACAAAGATGGTTTACTTCTCGCACGATATTTACTCCGCAAATGCTCGGAGGCGACTATTCAACCATGCATTTAATTCCCGGTCCTTTTTTGAAAATTTCTGTTTTCGGGTTGAAAATTATTTTTTTTAATGAAAATTCAACTATTAGGTTGAAAATTTATCTTCGTAGGTGGAAAATTCAACTATGTAGTTACAGATTTAACTTTTTTGTTAGAAAATCAATTATTTTGTGGAAAATTTGAAACTAACGAAACTAGTGATTTATTGTGCAAATTTCAAATAGCTGTGAATTGAAGTTATGGCTAGTGCACACTGTACTGTGTACACAGTTGTTACGCATTTATGCTTGTTGCTTTGACAAAAGCTCTATGTTGGGGTCGAGCAAACGTTTAAGCACAAGCTTGAATTGGCGAATAGATTGTATCTCTGCTACCGACGACGACTGAATGCACAATATTGCATTCAACAAACTTTCGAATAAATACAAAGCCGAGATGGAAGTTTTTTTTTTGTTTGGCCCCAGGGCACCAGGTGAAAGCGATCGATCTCAACTTCCCGTTATTGCTATTCACGAAACGTGTTCATCAGGGTAGTCCAAACATGAATTTGAATTTTTTTCTCGAATTTATATGCATATCGCCCAGAACTTTGTTCGAATTCACACAAAAATCAATCCCTTTTTTTTCGAACAAAATTATATTTAAAGGTGGTCCAACCCCATGAACACGTCTTTCCCATAAGAAGAAAAGACGTTTTTGTAAATTTTATCCTGAATCGTCATTATTTGCTGAATCGAGTGAAAACTCAACTTTTGTCTTTGCAATTACCCATAGAATAGGAATAAAATATTACTTGTCAAATTTTTCCCACATGAGTCGGTTTTATAGGGTTGAAAAACTCTATAAGTGAAAAAATGGGTTTTGCGGGTTTTTGGCGCTAATCATGATTTTTTTACGTTTTTTTAAATCCAAAATGCTTCTAATACATAAAATACTACTGTATACTGACAATTAGATGTTAAAATTCCCTTTTCAAACAATTTATTATTGTTCTCAGTAATTTTCTTTTAGAATTGAGTTAGAAAGTCGCGGTTTTTTCCAAAAATTTCTAGTTTTTGCCCATATTTCAAGTAGAGTTAGGTCATACTTGATTAATTAAAGATAATTGTTTACATAATGTATCTCTATTGTTAATAATATTCTCTTATTATAATGCTAGAAAATTGTCGTTTTTACAAAAATTTTCCACTTTATGTCCAATTTCCAATAAGAGTGAGGTAAATAAATAAAGTTGACAAAATGAATTGTTTAAACAATTTGTCTTCTTTCCACTAAAAATGAATTGATAGTTGATTCAATTGAGCAAAAATCAATATTCGAACAAATTATTATTGTTTATAACTATCTTCTTCTTCAATAACGCTAGATAGTTGCGGTTTCTTCTGAATTTTTTTTAATTTTCACCCACTTTTTACTTTGAAAAGTAATAAGTAATGCAAGTTAAGAAACATGCTTATTTAAACAATTGATTATTATTTGAGTTTATCTAAGATTTTCAGCTCTCTTGTAACTTTTTAGTTAGGTACAAATGAAAAATATAAATATAGATTTAAACAAAAAGGCTCTCAGTAACTACTTCATGAAAAATGTACATTATAGAATATTTCAAAATATTAAAAATATCTGGGTGATTTCAGAAAAATACATTCACACAGAAAAAAGAGATTGTTTAAAATATGATTCTCTCGAATGTTCATTTATTGTTTGTTCATAAATAAAATATCAAAAAAAAGTTATGGAAATAGTAATTAATTGTTTAAATAACTATTTTTGTTAACTCGCATTAATTAGTACCTCACCAAGCAAAAAGTGGAAAAAAAAGTTGAAAATTTCAGAAAGAACCATAACTATCTGGCGTCAATATAGAAAAAGGTAGCAATGAAAAATAATTTGTTTAAACAATTATTTTTGCTAGATTGAGTTAAATATTAACTCGCTCCAAGTGAAAAGTGGGAAAATTGAAAACTTCAGAAAAAAGCGCAGTTTCTCGCATTATTTAAGGAGAATATTATTAACAACAATAATAACTCGCTTGAAACTTTTTTTTTGGTAATATTATTTAACGATCATCTTACTCTAATTGAAAATTGGGCAAAAAGTGAAATTTTTTTTAAAAAACCGCGACTTTCAAATAGTTGCATTTACAAAAAAATAGTTAAACTTTGAAGCTAAAGGAATGTATTTTTAAATATATAATCGAAGGTTCAAACAAAAAAGACGAATTTTTTCTAAAGAGCAGTTGAATTTTTCAACAAAAAGGACAACTTTTTAAGAAAATATTCGAATTTTCAACAAAATAATTGAATTTTCAACAACATTCTTGAATTTACAACATAATAGTCAAATTTTTAACCTAATAGTCAAACTGTGAACTTAATAGTTGAATTTTCAATTTACATAGTTAAATTCTTTATCAATTTTCAAATTTTTAAACTAAAAAGCTTAAATTTCGATCAAAAACAGTTGCGTTTTCAATAAAATAGTTGAATTTTCAAGACAAAAATAAGAATTTCTTAAAGATATTATAACTTTCTATCCAAAGAGACCAATCTTCAAAAAATTAGTTCAATTTTCAACAGAGTAAATAACTTTGTAACAAAATAAATGAATTCCTAGCAAAGTAAATAAGTTTTCAAAAAAAGAACTAAAATAATGAATCTTGGTAAAGAACTGAATTTTTAACAAAGAAGTTCAACTTTAAACCAGGAAATTAATTCTTCAATTAAAGAAAATTGATTCTTGACGTGAAATATAATACATAGTTGATATTTTAACCAAGAAAATTTATCTTTTTTTGGTAGAAAATTAATCTTTCTGGTTGAAAATATAAATATTTGATTGAAAACTAATTTTTGGTTGAAGATTTGTCATTTTAGTTGAACATTCATTTGTTTAATTAAAAATTCATCGATTTTGTTGAAAATTATTTTTTTTGTTAAAAAATTAACTGCTTTTTGCCAATTCACGTGTTTGTTGGTTAAATATTAATTTTCTTCAACCAAAAATTTAGCTGTTCCATTTTAGTTGGAAATTGATTTTTTTAGTTTATGATTCGTATTTTTGATAGAAAATTCATCTTTTTGGCTGGAAACTCATCTTTCTGATTAAAAATTCAAATATATGGGCAGAAATTATTTTATTGATTGAAGATTTATTATTTTAATTCAAAAATTATTCATGTGAATGAAATGTTAACTATTTTGTTGAAAATTTATTCCTCTGTTGAAAATTCTATTCTTCATTGGTAAAATATAATTTTTTTACTAAAAATTCATCTGTTCGATTTTTGATTGAAAATTGATTTTTTTTTTTAGTTAAAAAGTCATTGATTTTTTTGAAAATTCAACTTTTTGGTTGGAAAATTAATCTTCTCGGTTGAAAGTTCATATTTCTGGTGAAAAAAATATATAAATATTTGGTTGAGAAATAGTATTTGGTAGAAGATTTTTCTTGTAGAATATATTCTAGTTGAAAATTCATTTGTTTAATTAACAATTCGACTATTTTCTTGAAATTTTGTTTTTTTCGTTGAAAAATTTTTGTTACATAAAAAATCATGTTTTTAGTTTTTGGTTGAAAATGTACCCTATATGTAGTTCACTTAGTTTTTGGAAAATTCGACTTTTTTGGTAGAAAATTAATCTTCTTGGTTGAAAATTCTTTCTGGCTGGAAATGTTAGTATTTGATTAAAAATTAATTTTTTGGTTGGAGATCCATCTTATCATTCTAGTTGAAAATTAATTTGTTTAATTGAAAATTTAGCTATTTTTGTTGAAAATTAACATTTTCAACTACACCTCCTTTTGTTAGAAATTTACTTTTTTTTAATTTGAAATTCAGCTATTTAGTTAAAAATTCATATATTCAATTGAAAATTTATCTTTTAAAATAAATAAAAATATATAAAAGATTAAAGAAGAATGAAAGTATTCTTCTTTAATCATTTATTTTTGTTCATTGTTTTATATCACCGATATAAAAAGGAAAAAGTAAAAAAAAAAGATCCAATTAGGAGACGTAGGTTCGATTTTATAAATGATGCAAAAGCTAAGGGTTTCTTCGATTACAGGGAAGAGCGAGCTTTTTGAATTCAAAATAAAATCTGCATCGTTCCAATTGGAATTCAGTCACCGTGAAAGAAGCTCAAGGGTTTCGGTCTCATCGTTGTTTGCATACTTTTCTCCACCAGAAAACGTCACTAAATTTAAGGATGAATAAAGTCGACGAATCGTTACATACAAGTACCGGAACTTGTCACTTCACCTCTTAGAAATGCAAATAAAAAATTGAATTTCAATATTCCTTTTATCAAAATGAGTTAAATTGATCTGGACATTTATTATTCCATAAATCGTATTTAGATCAAATCAATTCAAAAGTAGGCAAAATACATTTCCCTATTTGAGAAAAAAAAATCCACAAAGTTAGGAGTATCTAAAATTTACGAAAAAAAAATTCTTGAAGCTTCGATAGTTTTTGAACAAATTCAGATATTCCAATTTTATTTTTTTGAATTTGCACTTCTGTAAAATCTTTCATCGCTTACAAAAAAAATTATATTTTGAGTGAAAAAACCTGGCGACAAATAAAAAGGAAAGGTTTTCCAGAAAATCTTGTTTATTTATTTTTTGTATTTTGAAAATGTGAAAAGAAGATTTTCAGGAAAAAAGTTCCTGCTAATATAAGCAAGGCATTCTAGAAATTTTAAGCAGGCTAACCCATTTTTTAGACATGAAAAATTTGGTCTTAACATTTTTTCGTACACTTCTTTATTTCCGAGAAAAAACCGAAAATTGAATTCTATGCAAAAAAAATTATTTTGGCCACAAAAATTGGTTAGCCCACATAACATTATGTTTTCCTTATGGAAAGAAAAATTCTACAAAAAATAGCAAAAATATAGGTGTGGATTTTTTGAGTTTGAGAAATTCGAAAGAATTCAAGAATAATTCCAAAGAATTTAAATTTTATCCAAGAGAATTCAAACGAATTGAAGAGAATTCAAACTTAATTCAAGTGAATTCAAAAGAATTAGAGAGAACTCCAGGTTAATTTGAAAGAGCTCAAAAAAATTTAAGATTCCTTGTTGTGAATTCAAAAGAATTCAAGAAAATTTTAAAGCACTCAAAAGGAGTCGTTAAATTCAGAAAAATTCAAATATTCCAAAAGAACTGGAAAAAATCAAACAATTTGAAGAATTCAAAGATTTAAAAAGAACTCAAAGAAATTCGAAGAAATCAAACAATTCAAAGAGTTCAAATTAATTCAAAGAATTCAAAGAATTTCTAAAAATCCAATAATTCAAATAATTCTAAGAAGTCAAGGAACTAGAAGAAATCAAGGAATTGGAAGAATTCAAGATATTCAAAGTATTCATGGAATTTAGAAGATTCTGAAAATTTACAGAGTTCAAGGAAAATAAAAACTTCAAAGAATTCAAAATAATTCTAAGAATTCAATAAAGTTTAAAATTAATTCATCGTTAATTCAAGAGATTTCTGAAGAATTAATTAAAATTCATTGTTAATTCAAACAAATTAAAGAGAATTTATTGTGAATTTGAAAGAAACGGCTTAATGGTATAAAAAAAAAAAAAAAAAAAAAAAAAGTAATTATAAGAATTCGAAGAATTATGAAAATGCATGGAATTATAAAAAAATCAGAGTTTTTCTCATGAACGATGCAAGATGTCACAATAGTACAAAAGGTATTTTTTATATAAATTTTTTAGATATGCAAACTTTTATATTAACATTTCTCAATACCTTTTGTTGTTTTCCATAAAAATCAAACAAAACACTGACAAAAAAATATAAATGTAGGTTTTTTGTTAAAATTGACATCTTATATTTTCAAAGAAATTAACGCCATATTTTTTAATTTTTAACTTTTCAAAAATTGGCCTGAGGACTTCGAAAGAGGTCGGTGAAACTGATAGCAATCCAAAAATAAAATTGTAATATCTAAATTTCATCAAAAAAATAGCGTCACAATTTAAATACTCGTAAATTCGTGGAAAATTGATTTTTCCTAAATCGAAAAAATACATGTTAAATTTAAAAGAATTTGAAAAACAATTCAACGAAATAAAATAATTCAAAGAAATCAATTACTGCAAAGAATTCAGGGAATTTAAAGAATTCAAGGTGTTCAAAAATCGAAGGTATTCAAAAAATTCAAGGTATTAAAAAAATAGAAGGTATTCAAATAATTCAGGGAATTCACAGAGTTCAAGGTATTCAAAAATTCAAGGAATTCAAAGAATTCAAGGAATGCATTAAAGGGTTCAAGGAATTCAAAAGAATCCACGGTTAATTCAAGAGAATTCTAAGAATTCAATAGAATTTACAAGAATCCAAAGTAATTCATCGAGATTTCAAAAGTATTTGAGAAAATTGAAGGTTAATTCAAAAGAATTCATGAAAATTAAGGAGAATTTACAGTTTATTCCAAATTAATAAGGAGAATTT
Organism: Andricus quercusramuli; assembly: GCA_932178445.1. NCBI lineage: Eukaryota > Metazoa > Arthropoda > Insecta > Hymenoptera > Cynipidae > Andricus > Andricus quercusramuli. The sequence continues at coordinate 68,844 of CAKNXH010059263.1, read as the reverse complement.
TGAAGATTTTAAAATAATTCAATAAATTTCCAAAAAAATTCATAAGTTTCAATTATTCTATAAGAATTCGAAGATTTCGAAAGAATTTAGTGGGATTTAAGAGAATTCCAGCGATTTTAAAAGAATTTAATAAAATTCATTGTGAATTTCAAAGAATTCGAAGAATTGTAATAAATCCAAAAATCATATAAATTCAAGGAATTATAGAAATTCAAGAAATTAAAACAATTCGAGGAATTATAAGAATTGAAGGAATTATGAGAATTTCAGGAATTATAAGAATTCAATGAATTATAAGATTTCGAGGAATTATGAGAATTCGAAGAATTATAAGTATTCAAGAAATTATAAGAATTTATGGAATTACAAGATTTCAATGAATCATAAGAATTCAAGGAATCATGAGAATTCGAGGAATTATAAGAATTCGAAGAATTATAAGAATTCAAGGAATTATAAGAATTCAATGAAAGAATTCAAGGAATTAGAAGACTTTAAGGAATTATGAGAATTCAAGGAATTACAAGAGTTTTCTAATTAAAATATAATTGAGAGGATTTCAAAGAATGTTAATAATTCAATAAATTAAAAAAGTCAGAAGTTTCAATTAATCTAAAAGAACTCAAAGATTTCGAAAGAATTCTATAGAATTCAAAGAATTATAATCAGTCAATGAATTAGGAAAATTCAAGGAATTGCAAAAATTCAAGGAATTATAAAAATTCAAGGAATTGCAAAAATTCAAGGAATTTCCACAATTCAAGGAATTATAAGAATTCAAGGAATTATACAAGTTCAAGGTGTTATGATAATTCAAGGAATTGTGAGAATTTAAGGAATTATAAGAATTTAGTGAATTATAAGACTTCAAGGAATTATGAGAATTCGAGGAATCAAAGAATTCAAGGAATTATAAGAGTTTCGTAAATTATACGATTTCAAGGAATCATGAGAATTCAAGGAATAATACGATTTAAAGAAATTATACGAATTCAAGCAATTATAAGAATTCAAGAAATTATGAGACATCAAGGAATTATGAGAATTCAAGGAATTATGAGAATTCAATTAATTATAAAAACTCAAGGAATTATAAGAATTCAAGGAATTAAAAGATTTTAAGGAATTACGAGAATTCAAGAAATTACAAGAATTCAGGGAATTGCCAAAATTTAAGAAAGTGTCAAAATTCATGGCGTTCAAGAGAATTCACAGATTTGAAAAGCTCCAGTTTAATTCAAGAGAATTTAGGCGAATTTCGGGAAATTTTTTTTTATATATTTTTCTAATTCAAATATAATTAAGAGAATTTTCAAGAATTTTAAATAATTCAATAAATTTAAAAAAAAATTCATAAGTTTCAATTATACTAAAAGAATTCAAAGATTTCGAATGGATTCGATAGAATTCAAGAAAATTCAAGGTTAATATAAAATATCTGAAGGTTAATTCAAGAGATTTTAAAAGAGTTTAATAAAATTCATTATGAATTCGGAAGAATTCAAAGAATTATAATCAATGAAAAAATTATACAAATTCAAGGAATTATAAAAATTCAAGAAATTACAACAATTCGAGGAATTACAACAATTCAAGGAATTATACAATTTCAGGGTAATATGATAATTCAAGGAATCGTGAGAATTCAAGGAATTATTAGAATTTTGTAAATTATAAGATTTCAAGGAATTATGAGAATTCGAGGAATCATAAGAATTCAAGGAATTATAAGAATTTAGTGAATTATAAGATTTCAAGGAATCATGAGAATTCGAGGAATTATAAGTATTTAAGGATTTATGAGAATTCAAGGAATTATATTATTTCAATGAATTATAAGAATTCAAGGAATTATAAGATTTCAAGAAATTATACGAATTCAAGGAATTATAAGAATTCAAGAAATTATGAGGCTTCAAGGAATTATGAGAATTCAATGAATTATAAAAACTCAAGGAATTATAAGAATTCAAGGAATTACAAGAATTCAGGGAATTGTCAAAATTTAAGAAATTGTCAAAATTCATGGCGTTCAAGAGAATTCACAGAGTTAAAAAGCTCCAGTTTAATTAAAGAGAATTTAAGCGAATTTCGGGTAATTTTTTTTTTTAATAGATTTTTCTCATTCAAATATAATTAAGAGAATTTTAAAGAATTTTAAATAATTCAATGAATCTCAAAAAAAAAAATCATAAGTTTCAATTAATCTAAAAGAATTCAAATATTTCGAAAGAATTTAATAGAAATTGAGAGAATTCAAGGTTAATATAAAATATTTGAAGGTTAATTCAAGAGATTCTGAAAGAATTTAAGAAAATTCATAATGAATTCGAAAGAATTCAAAGAATTATAATCAGTCAAGGAATTGTAAAAATTCAAGGAATTATAAAAATTCAAGGAATTATAAAAATTCAAGGAATTATAAAAATTCAAGGAATTATAAAAATTCAAGAAATTATAAAAATTCAAGTAATTATAAAATGTCAAGGAATTGCAAAAATTCAAGGAATCGCCACAATTCAAGGAATTATAAGAATTCAAGGAATTATACGAGTTCAAGGTGTTATGATGATTCAAGGAATTGTGAGAATTCAAGGAATTATAAGAATTTAGTGAATTATAAGATTTCAAGGAATTATAAGAATTCGAGGAATCATAAGAATTCAAGGAATTATAAGAGTTTAGTGAATTATAAGATTTCAAGGAATCATGAAAATTCGAGGAATTATAAGTATTCGAGGATTTATGAGAATTTAAGGAATTATATTATTTCAATGAATTATAAGAATTTAAGGAATTATAAGATTTCAAGAAATTATATGAATTTAAGGAATTATAAGAATTCAAGAAATTATGAGAATTCAAGGAGTTATGAGAATTCAATGAATGATGAGAATTCAAGGAATTATAAGAATTCAAGGAATTATAAGATTTCAAGGAATAATGAAAATTTAAGGAATTACAAGAATTCAGGGAATTGTCAACATTTAAGGAACTGTCGAAATCATGGCGTTCAAGAGAATTCACAGAGTTAAAAAGCTCCAGTTTAATTTAACAGAATTTAAGCGAATTTCGGGTATTTTTTTTATAGATTTTTCTGATTCAAATATAATTAAGAGAATTTTAAAGAATTTTAAATAATTCAATAAATTTCTAAAAAAATTCATAAGTTTCAATTATTCTAGAAGTATTCAGAGATTTCGAAAGAATTTAATAGACATTCAGAGAATTCAAGGTTAATATAAAATATTTGAAGGTTAATTCCAGAGATTTTTAAAGAATTTAAGAAAATTCATTATGAATTCGAAAGAATTCAAAGAATTATAATCAATCAAGAAATTATAAAAATGCAAGAAATTACAACAATTCGAGGAATTACAACAATTCAAGGAATTATACAAGTTCAAGGTGTTATGATAATTCAAGGAATCGTGAGAATTCAAGGAATTATAAGACTTTTGTGAATTATAAGATTTCAAGGAATTATGAGAATTCGAGGAATGATAAGTATTCAGGGAATTATAAGAATTCAGTGAATTATAAGATTTCGAGGAATATTGAGAATTCGAGGAATTATAAGTATTTAAGGATTTATGAGAATTCAAGGAATTATATGATTTCAATGAATTATAAAATTTCAAGGAATTACAAGATTTCAAGGAATTATAAGAATTCAAGGAATTATGAGATTCCAAGAAATAATAGAAATTCGAGGAATTATAAGAATTCAAGAAATTATAAGAATTCAAGGAATTATAAGAATTCAAGGAATTACAAGAATTCAGGGAATTGTAAAAATTCAGGGAATTGTGAAAATTCAAGAAATTGTACAAATTCACGGCGTTCAAGATAATTCACAGAGTCAAAGAAAATAAACAGTTTGATTCAAAAGAATTTAAGGGAATTTCAGAGAATTTATTTAAAATAGAGTTTTATAATTTTTTCGGTAAACGGTGCAATTATATAACAAAATATAAAATATATATAATTGAAAATCAAAAAATCAGAAAAAGAGATATATATATATATATATATATATATATATAAGAAATGTCAATATAAAAGTTTATGATATAATATTAAATATATAAATATATGATATAATATTTAAAAAATGATAATAAAATACAAAATATAAAATAATAACAAAAGTACAAGAGGCATTTTTCTTCATTTAACTAAAAATTGGTAAAAATATAAGTGCAGATTTTTGTTAAAATCGGCTTTGTATATTTTCAACCCAATCGTCGCAAAAAAAGGAATTCGAAGGAATTTATTGTGAATTTGAAAGTATCAAAGACAATTTCAGAGAATTTTGAAAAATTTAAGAAATTCTAAAGAATTCAAAAGTTTGAATAAGTCTCAAAGAATTCAAAAGTTTGAATAAGTCTCAAAGAATTCTAAGATTCCAAAATCATTTGAATTATTCAACGAATTCAATAGAATTTAAGAGAATTCAAGACTAATTCAAGAATTTTTGAAAGAATTCAGGACAACCAAAGGTTAATTCAAGGGTAATTCAAACGAATTTCAGAGAATTCATCTTGAATTTCAAAAAATTTGAGGAATTATAATTATTCAAAGAATTACAATTATTCGAAGAATTATAGAAATTCAAGGAATTGAATAAATTTAATGAATTACACAAATTCCAGAGAATTTAAGATCATTATGGAAAATTCAGGAGAATTACAAGGATCACAAGAGGTGTTTTTCATTTTTTTTTTCGAGAAAAATTCAACAAAAAATTGTCAAAAAATATAAGTGCAGGTCACAAAACAAGAAGAATTACTCCTTATTTATTCCATAACCCTGTACAATATTTACACTTCACTTCGAGTTAATATTCAGAAATGAATTTGTCCAGTTGATATTAATTGCGATGGTAATTTGCCTATTTTCCTGATTTTAATAATATTTAATTGACAAATGATACCGTTTAATTTTTTTACGAATTTTATAAAATTAATTTAAAGACAAATAATGCCTTATTGAACTTTAAAGTACATTTAGAAGAAATTTATTAAATCATCAAGAATGAGAGATCGAACTAGAAAATATAATTAATTTTCACCCACCAAATTTGATATTTATCTTGCATACTGTTTTCACTTGATTTTCATTGACATTTTTTATCAATTGGAGAATACCTCTGGAAATAATTATTATTGATTCATATCAATTACCTTCTGAATTGAATAAGTTTCAATATAAAATTCGAGTACAAAGAAACTGTGTCGTAGTTCGCTTCTTTTTATTGATCCGTAAAATTAATTATTTATCTGGAACAAATTTACCACGAACGGCTTTATAGTCTTCAGCCTTGTCATTCTAACTTTCTATTGGTTTAATATAAAATTAATTAAGATATGAGGTATGGTATATATGATTTTTCTCACTAATATCTTGAAACTGACACAAAAATTTCTAAAAATAAATGCATTTGTTTTTAGCACTCAATAACATTTTTAAAATTGTTTTTTTTCTAGTAAAATTTTTTTCATTAGCATATTTCAAAGTTGATGCAGGGATATAAAAGATCCCTTGGTTGGAACCAAATCGATTGACCTATAATATTGCTACATTTTATTAAATAGTGGGGAAATTATGGTAATTTAGATATTTTGAAAATCTGTTTTTTATAGCAAAAGTTTTTTAATTAACATAATTCAAAGTTTATGCAAGAGCAAAAAAGATGTGTTGATTCGATTCGAATCGATTGACTTATAATATTAATACATTTTAATGAAGCGTAAGGAAGCTATGGAAATGCATAATATTTGAAAATACGATTTTTTATAGTAAAAGTTTTTTTTTCAACATAATTCAAAGTTGATGACAGAATATAAAGAAGACCTCGGTTCGAAATGGTTGGGTTGAATTATAATAATACATTATATTGAAGAGTAAGGAAGCTATGGTAATGTATAATATTTGAAAATACGGTTTTTTATAGTCAAACTTTTTTCCTTAACATAATTTATGGTGGGTGCAATGATATAAAAGATTCCTTGGTTTGAGATGAATCAATTGACCTATAATATTGATACATTTGATCAAAGAGTGAGAAAGTTATGGTAATTTAGATATTTTGAAAATCGGTTTTTTATAGTAAAACTTTTTTCAATAACATAATTCAATGTTGAAGCAAGAACAAAAAAGATGTGTTGATTTGATTTGAAACGATAGACCCATATTATCAATACATTTGAATAAAGTGTAAGGAAGCTATGGTAATGCATAATATATGAAAAAACAATTTTTTATAGTAAAACTTTTTTTTCAACATAATTCATAGTTGATGTAAGGATATAAAGAAAGTCCTCGGTTTGGAAAGAATTGATTGACCTATAATAATCATACATTTTATTGAAGATTAAGGAAGCTATGGTAATGTATAATATTCGAACATACGGCTTTTTATAGTAAAACTTTTTCTTCATCAAGATAATTTAAAGTTGTTGCAAGGATGTGAAAGGTTCCTTAGCTTAGGGCGAATCGATTAACCTACAATAATGATACATTTTTTCAAACAGTGGAGAAGTTATGGTAATATATATATATATATATATATATATATATATTTTGAAAATCGGTTATTATGGTAAAACTTTTTTCATTAACATAATTCAAAATTGATGCAAGAACAAAAGAGATGTTTTTATTTGAGTCGAATCGATTGACCTATCTTATTAATACATCTTCATGAAGAGTAAGAAAGCTATGGTAATGCATAATATTTGAAAATATAATTTTTTATAGTAAAACTTTTTTCTTCACCATAATTCAAAGTTGTTGCAACAATATAAAAAAGTAATCGGTTTGAAACGAACCGATTGACCTATAATTATTATACATTCCATGAAAGAGTAAGGAAGCTATGGTAATGTATAATATTTGAAAATTAGTTTTTTTATAGTAAAACTTTTTTCTTCAACATAATTTATAGTTGATGCAAGGATATGAAAAAAGTCCTCGGTTTGAGAAGAATCGATTGTCCTATATTAATCATACATTCTATTAAAGATTAAGGAAGCTATGGTTGTGTATAGTATTTGAACATACGGGTTTCTATAGTAAATCTTGTTTCTCCAACATAATTTAAAGTTGATGCAAAGATATGAAGGGTTCCTTGTCTAAGGGCAAATCGATTTACCTAAAACAGTAATACATTTTTTTGAAGAGTGGGGAAGTTATTTATGTTGGAGAAACAAGATTTACTATAGAAACCCG
>CAKNXH010059263.1:0-31983 GCA_932178445.1 Andricus quercusramuli | reverse complement strand
AATTCTCTTTCGTTAAAGCTCCTTGGGCTTTAACGAACACATTCTCATCACGTATCTCGTGCTTTGCACTTGATTTTGTCGGAAATTTGATGCCAAATGAAGCACAAATTTGATTGATCATTACTTTAATATTTGCAAATTGTTATTAAACCTTTCAATCACATTTTTGCGCAGGCCTTTTGAAATTAGAGGTCAACGCATCGACAACTGTAATTTAGTGATTGTTAATTCTCTTTCGTTAAAACTCCTTTGGATTTAACGAACACATTCTCATCACGTTTCTCGTGCTTCACAATTGATTTTGTCGAAATTTTGATGTCAAATAAAGTACAAATTTTATTTATCATTACTTCAATATTTGCAAATTGTTGTTGAACCTTTTACTCGCATTTTTGCGCATGCCTTTTAAAATTAAAGGTTAACGCATCGACAACTGTAATTTAGTGATTGTTAATTCTCTTTCGTTGAAACTCCTTGGGCTTTAACGAACACATTCTCATCACGTTTCTCGTGCTTCGCACTTGATTTTGTCGAAAATTTGATGCCAAATGAAGTACAAATTTTATTTGTCATTACTTTAATCTTTGCAAATTGTTATTAAACCTTTTACTGGAACTTGTGTCGTTTTTCCATAAATTTAGGCGAAAAATTTTGTTGAATAAAATGTAATTGCAGCTTGTGTCCTTTTTCCAGAAAGTTCATTTTTTAATTTTGGATATATTTTTATAACAAGAGTCTATAACAAATTCGTAAATATTTTTTGGTGGAACAACTTTTGTCATTTCATTTTTTTCGTCCAACAAAAAACAAAAACTCAGATTATTATTTTCTGTGCGATCAAAATTTCAATTTTTTTCTCAAGAGTTTTATTTTTAAGATTTTTAATTTGTAACATTTTCTTTTAGAGTAGTTGAACTTGGAAGATTCAAAAAAGAAATTCACTTTTTCAGATTTTTATTTTAAATGTTCGTAATTTGGAACATTTTTCTCTTAATATTTCAATTTTTAAGAGTTAAAATTCTATTTTTCTAAAACCTTAACTATTCGCAATTTAAAATTCTTGAATTGTGAAGATTCAGAATTAAAATCTCTTCAATTATTAACATGTACAAATAAAAATTCCTAAATCTTCATGATTTCAAGAATGAAGAGTCAAGATTTCAATTCTGGATCTTCCAAATTAAAGAAATTTCGAATGTGAATCGTTACAGAATATCAAAAATTTGCAAGAGTATTTGAAATTGAAGAATTCTATTTTCAATTATAGAATTTCGATTTTGAATGATTTTAGATCAAAATGTCGAAGACAGGATAATTTGAAAATTTTATCAATTGAATAATTTCAGATTATAATTTTGGAAAATGGATCACTGACCACAAAAAAAATTGTATTATGCTGTAGTAAATTGCAAACTTTAGAATTGAAATAATTTTTAATTCGAAGGGATTCAAATTTGATAATTTAAAATCAAAAACTAAATTGAATGTTCCAAAGTCGTTTAAAAAATAAATTCACTTTCATTTTCATAGTTCAAAATGGAAATAAAATCAATGAAAAAAAACCTTTAAAATTGAATTATTCGAAATTTAAAGCATTTTAAATTGATTTTTTCTTGACAGCGTTTGACATGAAAATTCAAAACTCTAAAATAGTAACCATTCTAAATTGAAGAAATTATTAAATTACTGAAATATCAATCGAAAAAAAATTTCAGTCAAATATTATTCAATTTCAAATAATAATTTTTTTTTAAATTTTCAGACAAAAGTTATTCAAACTTTCTTGTCTCGTTCTAAAATCTTTCAATTTTTAAAGCCTAAATTTGAGGAATTATTTTTCTTAACTTTTCATTGTTTGAATTTATTCAGGTGGTATCTAATTCAAAACTGTTTAATAGAAAATTCTTTAAACTGAAAATTGTGCAACTATCAAGTCTTCTAGTCTGATATTCTACGATTTTGAAGAATTAAAAAGACCAGAAAATTTTGTACGCTTATAACTGAAATCAAACAATTTTCAATATTTAAATAAGAACATAAGAAAATTAGAACTATTAAGTCTATTTTTAATTAATTTTTTTCTGAAAAAAAATGTTATCCTTTCGCTCCGCTGGGAATCGAACCACGGAAGTTCCGATTGCCGGTCGCGTGCTTTTCCATTAAGCTACTAGAGAGATCGAAAGAAGGAACTTTTTCAGAAAATACACACATTATTTTGCCAGGTGGTAAATCAAAATTATCAAGGAATCTGTATTATCGTCAGAGAATAACAGAAAATGTTTAACGTCTTTTCAGACTAGATGGAGATATGAATTAAAAATGATTTTTAATTAATTTTTTAGAGAAGAAGAATTTGGGAATTTGCAGTCCTTAAAAATAACTAATTTTCAAATTGTGCATTAAATTTTTCAAAATTCAATCAATCTTGAATGATTATTATTATTATTATTATTGTAGTTAATTATGTTATATCTTGCCGGAAATGTTATAAATATTTTAAAAAAAATTAAAGACAAATTCTGTTCAATTTCCAGGGATTTTCAGAAATTCAGGAAAATATGGTTTATTATCTAGAACATGAAGCTGCTGATACTTTTTAATCTTCTGCGAGCTTTCAGAGGAGTGACTATTGTTCCATGAGAAATTGTCATTCACATATTTCGAGAATAATATATCACACTGCGGAAAAAACTAATGCTGACAAGTTTTGTGAATATTTTCCTGGAGGAAATTTATTTAAAGTGCTCTACTTGTTTTTATTTAATTGACAAAAATGAAATTTTTTATTCATATTTTCTTATTTGTGCATCTGAATATACAGATTAAAAAAGGGGCTTTTCTTCAGAGTGAAAATAAAAGTAGTACTATTTTGTGATTCTATTTTTAATAAATAAATTAATGAATTAAATAAAAAATTAATAAATATAAATCGAATCGGAATAAATTAATTGATTAAATTTATAAAACTAAATTGACCTACCGAAATTTATTTAGGTCTATTTTAATTATTCTATTCATTTTTAATTAATTATTTAGTTAATTATTGTATTCTAATTTATATAGTCTATGTTGTACGTATTTTTTTCATTTTTTTGTCGATGTGTTAGTAAATACAATTTAGTTACTTTTAGTACCCAAAACAGCTCAATTACCAAAATAGAATTTATTAAAATGAAAAAAAATGTTAACAATATGGTACATGCAACAAAGGCGAAAATTCTAAAATTGAATGAAAAAATTAAATTGAATTCTAAATTCGAAAATTCTAAACGTGCCCTAAAATAACCTTAAAATTTTGAAGAAGCAATGCGATCACAAAAAATATTAATAAAATGTAGTATAAAACGAGATTATACAATTCTCTCAAATCTTTTATCAAATCTCTTAATTTTTAATTTTTAATAATAATTTAGAAGATCAAAATCCTTCAATAAAGGGGGAAGACTGAAAAATTCTGAAAAATAAAATTGTGGGCATTGTGGAATTCACGAAAAAGAAAATTTTCGAAATAGAAATTTTCAAAAATGATAAAACTGCCAAAATATAAAAGTTCCAAAGGACGACTGGAAAATCAAAAAAGAAATTCCTGGATATAAAAATTCTAGAATAATAAAATTTCTGAAATTATAGAATTTCTTAAATGTAAAAATGCTGAATTATAAAATTCTCAAATAATAAAATTCTCGGACAGTTTATGGAAATTAACCTAAATAAAATCATATTTTTGGGTTCAACATTTAACCCTTTTGTAGACAATGCGTCCTTTTGCCTTTAAAATTCAACAATTTTTTTGAAAAATAATGTGTTTTCTTAAAAATTCTTTTTTTTTTGGTAGAACGAATAATCTTCCTGTTAGAAAATCAATCTTTTTGGTCGCAAATTTAACTATATGTTTAAAAATTAATCTTTTTTTATCCGAAAATTCAACTACTTGGTTGAAAGTTGAACCGATTTGTTAAAAATGAATATTTTTTTAAGATTCACCTCCTTGTCAGAAAATTTAACTATTCCATTTTTAGAATATTAATCTTCTGGGTTGAAAATCATCTTTTTGGGTTGTACCTTTTTATTTAAAATTTTTATCTTTCTAAGATTTATAATTTTAGTTCAAAATTCATCATCTCTGTTGAAAAAAACACGTTTCTGTTGAAACTTCTTTTTTTTTTTTTGCAAATCATTTTTTTTCAACTGATTATAATATTTATGTAATAATTATTATATATTAGAGTAATTATTATATTATGGGTTGAAAAGGCTGTTTTTTGTTGAAAATTTCTTCCTTTCTAAGATTCATCTTTTTAGTTGAAACATCATCTCTTTTGTTGGAAATATAACTATTTTGCTGGAAATTCTTTTTTTATTTATAATTTAAATTGAAAATTCCTCTTTTGTTTAAAATGTGACTGTTCTGTCGAAACTTTTTTTTGTTGGGAAATAATTTTTCCAACTAATTAAAATATCTAGATAACAATTATTATATATTATAATGATTATTATATTTCAGATTAAAATACTATTTTTTATTGAAAATTGACCTTTTCTAGTTAAAAATTCGTGTATTTTCCTGAAAATTCGTGTTTTTGTTAGAGCATTAATCTTCTTGGGGGAAAATTAATCTTTTTCATTCGAAATTGAATTATTTGCTTGAAAATTAATCCTTTTTAGTTAAGAATTCAAATACTTGATTTAAATTTGAACTAATTTGTTAAAAATTAATATTTTTTTAAGATTCACCTCCTTAGCCAAAAATTTAACGACCCCCTTTTTAGAAAATTAATCGTCTAGGTTAAAAAATCATCTTTTTGGGTTGTATTTTTTTGTTGGAAATTCTTTTTCTATTTATAATTTTAATTGAAAATTCATCTCTTTTGTTTTTTTTTTCATTTCATTTTCTGTTACTTATTTTTTAATAATTTTTTCATTTTTTTCAAATATGTGACTATTCTGTTGCAACTTCTTTTTTTGTTGGAATTTACTTTTTTTGATTATTATAATATTTATATAATAATTAATACATATTATACTAATTATTATATTTAGGGTTAAAAAGGCTATTTTTTTATTGAAAATTGATTTTTTTTTTAAATTCGTGTTTTTGGTAGAGCTTTAATCTTTTGGTGTAAAATTCTTCTTTTTGATTCGAAATCGAACTATTTGTTTAAAAATTAATCCTTTTTAGTAGAAAATTCAACTGCTTGGTTTGAAGTTAAACAAATTTGTTAAAAATGAATATTTTTTGAAGATTCACCTCCTACGCTAAAAATATAACTATTCCATTTTTAGAAAATTAATCTTCTGGGTCGAAAAATCATCTTTTTGGGTTGTACTTTTTTGTTCAAAATTTTTTCGTTTCTAAGATTTATCATTTTAGTTGAAACACCATCTCTTTTGTTGAAAATATAACTATTTTGCTGAAAATTCTTTTTTTGTTGATAATTTTAATTGAAAATTAAAATTAAAACTAAAATTAAAAAAATTAATTAGTTAATTAATTAAAATAAAAAATTAAAATTAATTAATTGAAATTAAATAAAAAAATTAAGAAATTTAAAATGTGACTGAACTTTCGAAACTTTTTTTGTTGGAAATTTATTTTTCCAACCAATTATAATATCTATATAACAATTATTATATGTATATTATAATAATTATTATATCTCAGGTTAAAAAAGCTATTTTTTATTTAAAATTGATCTTTTCTAGTAAAAAAATCGTGTATTTTCTTGAAAATTCTTATTTTTGGTGGAACATTAATCTTCTTGGTCAAAAATACATCTTTTTCATTGGAAATTGAACTATTTGTCTAAAAATTAATCCTTTTTAGTTGAAAATTCAACTGCTTCATTTAAAGTTGAACAAATTTTTTAAAAATGAATATTTTTTTAAGGCTCACCTCCTTGTCTGAAAATTTAACTATTCCATTTTTAGAAAATTAATCTTCTGGGTTAAAAAATCATCTTTTTGGGTGGTACTTTTTGGTTGAAATTTTTTTTTATTTATAATTTCAATTGAAAATTCATCTCTTTTGTTTTTTTCATTTTATTTTCTTTTACTTATTTTGTAAGAATTTTTTTATTTTTCTTTCCATTTTTTTCAAATATATGAATGTCTATTCTGTTGAAACTTCTTTTTTTTTGGAATTTAATTTTTTTCAATCATTATAATATGTATATAAAAATTAATATATATCATACTAATTATTATATTTTGGGTTAAAAAGGTTGTTTTTTCATTGAAAACGGATCACCTCCTTGTCTGAAAATTTAACTATTCCATTTTTAGAATATTAATCTTCTGGGTTGAAAAATAATTTTTTGGGTTGTATTTTTTTGTTGAATATTATTTTCTTTCCAAGATCCATCATTTTAGTTGAAAATTCATTTCTTTTGTTTAGAATATGACGATTTTGTGAGAAATTCTTTTTTTATTTATAATTTTAATCGAAAATTCATCTCTTCTGTTCTTTTCATTTAATTTTCTTTTACTTTTTTTTTAAATAACTTTTTAATTTTTTTTAATGTGACCATTCTGTTGAAACTTCTTTTTTTCGTTGGAATTTAATTTTTTCTAATTATTATAATACTTACATAATAATTATTATATATTATACTAATTATATTTTGGGTTTAAAAGGCTGTTTTTTGTTGAAAATTGATCTTTTCTTGAAAATTCGTGTATTTGGTAGAACATTAATCTTCTTGGTGTAAAATTCATCTTCTTGGTTTAAAATAGATTTTTTTGCTTGTTCAAAAAACGCTTTTTTCGATAAAACTTAATTGCTCATCTGAAAATCGCATTATTCAATTTTATGTTAGAAATGTATCCTTCATAAGTTTAAATTTCAAAATTCCGTAAAAAATGCATATATTCTGTTGAAAATTCGTCTCTTTGGTTAAAAAAAGAATCTTGTTTGTTTAAAATACAATATACACATCGACTCAAAATATGAAAAATTCAAAGTGTTTCATATTGTATTCAATATCATACTTACATTATTTTTATTTGAAAGAACCTATTCATCCATTATTATCCCAGGCGGAAATATTATATATAGTTTACATATAATGTGAAGTATTATATATAATATTCATTTGTTTTATATAAAAAATTTATAAAACAAACAAATATTATGTATAATACTTCACACTATATATAAATTATATATAATATTTCCGCCTGGGATCCTATTTTCGTGAAAAATCACTCTCTTTTCTATATTTTGATAGAATTTTGAACTATGTTACTTTTCGGGGGGGGGGGGGGGAACCCCCACCCCTCCACGAGGGGGGAGGGGGGGGGTCAAATAGCCCGAAATTGGTAACGCAGTTTATGGACAGCCCGGTACGGATGGCCCCTATAAATTGAAATTCAATTCGTGATCAACAGATACGGCACAGGTGTTTATAAAGGTCAATTACCATATTGACGTTAAATTTGGCTCTTATCTGACAAGGGCACGTTCATGAGTGCATATTCGAGATCTGTCAAGTGTGACGGGTGATATTAAGCTTCATGATTGTCGGTTCATTTTGGCTGTCAAATCAGCTGACACTTGTCAAATGCTTGAAACGAGTGTGAATTTCTGCCTCTGGCAGACATCCACATATTGTTAGTTGATAAATTATTTAATACCAAAATTATCTTCCTTATAGTCGGGAATGGGAAAACGTTGTTCCTACACAAACTGATTCTACACAAAATATATTGTACACAACGTATACTGATCATATTTTTCCTACACAAAATATTTTCTACACAAAATATTTCCTACACAGAGTTTAATACTGTTATATTTTTTCTACACAAAATATTTTCTACACGGAATATTTCCTACACAGAAATAAATAGTAATTAATATTTTATTATGCAGATATTGTCAAAACATTGTACACAAAAATATTATGTCTAATATTTTTCCTACACAAAATATATTCTACAAAACATATTTAAAACAGTATTTTCTAGCACAAAGAAGATCCTACACAAAATAATATGATTATAATTTTACTTTAAATATTGTTGCTGCCATATGAAAAATATTTTGAGGGAAGATATTCAACACAGGATATCTAATACAAAAATATTGAGTGTGAAATTTTTCCTACACAAAACATATTTTACACAAATTATTTCCCAATGGGGAATAAAAAAAAACATCAATTATGCCTTGAAGGTAATTGATGTATGTGAACTTTAGAAAATATGTAAACGATTTGTTTTAGAGTACATTGAAAATATCGAATGACATCGGGCAACAGGAAAGCTGAATCGGTTATCATTAACCCTTGCCCCCGGGCTTTTGAAATTAACTTGGGGTTTTAAATTATTATACCATTAAGCCTTTTCCCTTCCGGGGTAGGCGTGACTTGTTCGGTTGGAAGGTAGTGAAATAGGTATATAGGTATGAGGTTCATCGGTATATGGGTATAGGGAGGATGGGTATGTAGGTGTTATGTATAGATGT
Organism: Andricus quercusramuli; assembly: GCA_932178445.1. Lineage (NCBI taxonomy): Eukaryota > Metazoa > Arthropoda > Insecta > Hymenoptera > Cynipidae > Andricus > Andricus quercusramuli. Next base: position 23,519 of record CAKNXH010059263.1, on the reverse strand, counting down.
TTTAGATTGATCTGGAGTTCTCGTGTTATTTATGTAAATTACACGTTCACTCCGCAACACTGCTCCGACCCAGGTTGCTGATCAATCTCTCTAGCGATCACCCCAAGTGAGGAGCCTCACAAAATTATTATGTATGGTTCCCCACTTGGGCCCATTAGTATCCAAGGTCTTTATTTCAGGCATCATTCACTCTATTGTCACTCTGTTTATAAACTATTTGTCGCCACATATTCCTGTCCTGGCATACTACTCTAGCTTCATTCATGTCCATGCATTTTTTCATGCAGGCTCTTGTATTTCTATGGCTTCTTATGTCTCTTCGTATTAGTGTCTCATTCACAGATCCTAACCATTCTTTCGGCGGTCTACCTCTGGGCATTTTGCCATTTACTTTACCTTTATACACTTGCTTGGTCAGTCGTTCATCTTTCATTCTTTCAAGATGTCCGAACCACCTTAGCTGATTTCTTTCCCATATGTCAACTAGTGTCTCCCCTGTACCACATTCTTTGAGGATTGTCTCGTTTCGTACTTTGTCCATCAGTGTTTTCCCGCATATTATGCGCAGAGGTTTCATGCCGATCGCGTTGATTTTACTCCTGTCCTTTTCTTGACAGGTCCATGTCTCGCTACCGTATAGTACAGTCGGTACGAAAATAGAGTTATGTATGGCCATTTTAGCTTTTTTTGATATGTTTTTATTTATGAGGATGGACCTTGCTCTACCGATAACCTGCTCACCCTTATTTATGCGCCTATCCAATTCCCCATCTATTTTTCCGTCGTTAGTGAATAGACTACCTAGATATACGTACTTGTCAACTTGTTCTAATTCCTCATCATTTAGGACTATGCTGCATATTGTTTTCTCACTTTTTCCCTCAAACACCATGGCTTTCGTTTTATTCACGTTAATTTTGAGGTGCATGTTCTTCATGCTTGTATTAAGTTTATTCAACATTCTTTGAAAGTCTTCGACTGATTCTGCCATAACAATCTTGTCATCCGCGAAAGCCAACCCACGTACCTTGACGGTTTCGAGATCTACACCTTTTTCGTCGAAGAGGGCAGTTCTAAGACACTTATTCATGAATATGATAAAAAGCCACGAGGACATAACGCATCCTTGTTTCACGCCTTGCATAATATCGAACCGTTTACTCTTTTTCCCATTTACCCTTACACTCGCTTTACTACCTGTATATATTGTTTTTATTGCTTGTAGGAGCCCTCCATTCACTCCATACTCTTTAAGGACTTCCCAAAGTTTACTTCTATTTACCGTGTCGAATGCTTTTTCTAGATCGATAAATGCACAGAAGACTTTCTTTCCTACTCTCAAACTTTTTTCTGCGACCTGTCTTAGGCTAAATATCTGATCCGTACATGATCTTCCTGGCATAAATCCACTTTGGACTTCCCATATTTTCTCTTCTGTAATTTTCATTACCCTACGGATAAGTATTTTTGAGTATATTTTACTTACGGTACTTAGTAGGCTGATACCTCTGTAATTACTGCAGTTGCTTTTATCTCCTTTTCTTTTGTATATTGGTACGATAATCGCTTTTCTCCAATCGTCTGGGACTTCTCCCGTTTTGATACATAAATCTATTAATTCGCACAACCTGTGAGGTATGTACTCGCCACCGTATTTAAGCATTTCAGCGCTAATATTGTCTATACCCGCAGCCTTACCGTTTTTCAAGTTCTTAATTATATCTCTGACCTCAGTGACACAGACTTTTTCAATTGGGTTTTCTAATGCATTATCTTCTATGTCGCAGTTTTGTTGTCCGATATTTTCACCTCCCAATAGTTCTTTGAAAGACTCTTTCAAAGCGTCTACTATTCCGTCTATATCATATAGCATTTCGCCTTTGCTGTTTCTCATGCTAGCAAACTCTGTACTTTTACTTTCCTTCAACTGTTTATATAATAGTTTCATAATTCCTTCAAAGTAGTTTATTATTTTATTCTCTTCTTCTGTTCTGATTTTCTCTTTACTCTCTTTGACTAGTCGTTTAACTTTCCTATTTTTGTGTCTGTAATCATTTTTAAGTCTAGTTCTCTCCTCATCGCTAAGACCTGTCATGTTCAGCGTTTTATTGTGCGCTTCTTTCTTTTCTTTTTGGGCTGCCGCAATTTCATCGTTCCACCACGCATCGCCTGACTTTCTTCCTACAACCGCTATACCACATACTTCGGTCGCAGATTTGACAATGACATCCCGTAATAAAGTCCAGGCGCCCTCTATATCTTTATTGCTTATAAGCGTTTCCCACGTTGCCCTATCTATGCTTTCAGTTAACCTCTTTTTAAACTCTGTTTGCACTTCTTGTCTCTGTAAATTTTCAATTTTTATTCGTGTTTGTTTCGTTTTATTTGTTTTCTTTGTTCTCCATCCCCGCCCTAAGTTTATTCTGCAGACTAAAAGGTAATGATCAGAATTGCATTCGGAACCCCTCATGACTCTTGTATCTTTAACTAGTTCTCTTAATCTTTCATCCGCAATAACAAAGTCAATTATGCTGTGGCTATTTCCTTTACGCCAGGTGTACATGTGGATCATTTTATGTCTAAACCAAGTATTCGTAATAAATAGGCCCTTTTCTAAGCATAAACTAACTAGCTTTTCCCCGTTATAATTTTTTCTTGTTGGATCTCCAAAATTACCTAGCACCCTTTCTGTATCTGTATCCTGACGTTGGACACCGACCCATCCGTTTATATCTCCTAGCAGAATTATTCTTTCACCTTGATCGCAAATACTTATTGTATCATTTAGAGTGTCCCAGAAGGCGTCCTTAACTTCCCTCGAATCGCTATCAACTGGTGCGTAGCACGCTACGATAAATAATCTTCTGATTCCTACCTTCATTCTAGCCCACAGCAATCTGGGTGATACAAAATTATGCTCTATGAGATGATGACTTGCTTTTTCACTCATAATTAAACCGACCCCTTGACTACGATGTGATTCGCTATCTACTCCTGACCATATTTCACAACCGCCTTTCAACACCCCATTTCCTATTTTTCTAAATTCGCAACCCTTTTTCTTTATCTCAGGTACATAAAGAATATCTGATTTTCTTACGTGCATAGTTTCTCGTAGTTCTCTTATCTTAAGATCATTCACTCCTCTAGCATTCCAAACACCCAGTCTCCATTCATCGCCCGAATCCTTGAAATTCACCTACTGTATCATTTATCCCATAAATAATAACTTTTCGCTATTTAAAGACAACAAAAATGGCTTCAACAAATAATATCTGTTTAAACAATTTAAAATTAGTTAAAAGATACTTGGAAACTTGTCACTAATCAAAATCAAAATACATGCTGAAAAAGTTTGAAAATTTACCGTTCTTCGCATGAATTTTACATAATTCACCTTGGTGGAAATTTTTTTACTAAAGAGTACAAAAAACTAAAACCATCTTCAGTCAGAATATTTGCTAGATAGCAGCAACAATATTTGAAGTAAAACTATAATCACTTTATTTTGTGCAGGATCTACTTTATGTAAAAATTATTTTATTTACTGTTTTAAATACGTTGTGTAGAACATATTTTGTGTAGGAAAACAATGTTTTGAGAGCATATTTATAATAAAATATTACTATTTTATTCTGTGTAGGATATATTCTGCGTAGAAAATATTTTGTGTAGGAAAAATATAACGTTATTAAATTCTGTGTAGGAAATATTATGTGTAGACAATATTTTGTGTAGGAAAAATATAACAGTATTAAACTATAATTAATTCTGTGTAGGAGATATTTTGTGTAGGAAAAAAATGAAAGTATTAAACAATATTAAATTCTGTGTAGAAAATATTTTGTGTAGAAAAAATTTTATGTAGGAAAAATATGATCAGTATATGTTGTGTACAATATATTTTGTGTAGAATAAATTTGTGTAGGAACGGGTTTTACTCATAGTAGTTTTCCATCATCGTTGTAACATTTGTACTATTAAAAAATAATTCAAAATTTCATGACTTTCCATCATACAGATTAAATATTAAGGAATCGTTGAAATTATGCAAGTTTGAAGGTTTACAAGTAAAACTTCTATAATTTTCAGGATTTAAAATCAAAATTTCTCTAATTTCGAAGCTTTAAAATTGAAAACTTATCTTTTGATCTTAAAAATCACCAAAATTAAAATTTTTTTTTATATATCTTCAAATTTTTAATTTTTTTACATTCGAAATTTCTTCACTTCGGAAGATTTAAAAATAAAAACTAGACTCTTGATTTTCGAAATCATCAAAATTAGAGAGATTTTAATTGTAAATATCCAAAATTGAAGAATTTTTAATTTCAAATCTTTGAAATTGAAATTGAACTATACCAAAAAAATGTTTCAAATTAGAGAACTTTGGAATCAAACGCTTGAAAATTCAATAAATGCGATTTTTTATTGTCAAAATTGAAGAATTTTCACTTTTCAGTATTTAAAATTGCAGATACCTGAACTGTAAATCTTCCAAAATACAATATTTTTCTAGTTTTGAAAATTTAAATTAAAAGTACTGTAATTTTGATGATTTTCTTTCAAAATTTCTTCAATTTAAGAAACTCAGATTTGAAAACTTAACTATTGATCTCAAAAATCATCGAAATTTTAGAATTTTTATTTATAAATCCTTAAAGTTTAGAAGTTTTTAATTTTAAGCCTTCAAAATTGTAGAACTTTCTATGCGAATTTATTTATTCCTTAATAAATACATAATATTCAAACATAAATCTGCAAAATTTGGAAGCCTTATAATTGTTAATCTTAAAAATTTAAGATTTTTTAATAAGAACTCTTCAAATTTGTAGAAATTTGAATGGGAAATCTTTAAAATTAGAAAAATTTTAATTTGGAAGATTTACAATTATTAATTATAGAAATTTCAAGTTTGAAACTAAAAAATTCAGTAATTTTGATCAGTAAAATTCCAAATTTCTTCTAACTGGAAAATTTAGATTTGAAAAGTTAACTTCTGATCTTCAAAATTACATAAATTTAGGATTTTTTCTTTGAAATCTTTAAAATTGATGAGTTTTCAATTGTAAATCTTCATAATTATAGAATTTTTATTTGTAAATGTATTTTTTTTTATTTATTTATAAATCAATCTTCGAAATGCATTTTTTTTATTATAAACATTGACAATTAAAAACTCTGTAATTTTGATGATTTTCATTCGAAATTTCTTCAATTTGGAACACTTAGAAATGAAAACTTCACTTTTGATCTTCAGAATCATCTGAAAAAAAATTGTATTTCTACATCTCTAAAATTAGAAAATTTCTGAATACAACTTTACAAAATTGTAGAAGTTAAAATTGAAAATCTACAATTGAAAAGTTTTTAATTTCGAAAATTAAGGATTGAAAATTATGCAAATTTTAAGTTTTGAACTTGACGAATTTTGTAATTTCGCTGAGTCGAATTGGAAATTTCTGCAATTTGGAAGATTAGGCGTTAAAAAAATTTACTTAGGATCTTCATAATCACCAAAATTTAAGAATTTGTATTTATATATCTTTAAGATGGAAGAATTTTTCATTGTAACTCTTCAAAATTGTGGAACTTACCATTATAAATTAATTTCTTATTTATTCATCTATATATAAATAAATTATATTTAAAATAAATCTTCTAAATTGAACAGCTTTTAATTTCGAGCATTCATCATTAAAAATTCTGTAATTTTGATGATTTGAATTCTGATGATTCACATCTTCAAAATTAAAGAGTTTACAATAATAATTTTTTGCGGAATTGTAAAAATATGAAATGCAAATCTGTAAAATTGAAAATTTGTTTGTTCTTAAAGTTACAATTGAAAATTATGCAATTTTTATGTTTTGAAATGAAAAATTCTTTAATTTTATTATTGACATTCAAAATTTCTTTAATTTGTAGGGTTCAGAAGAAAAAAGCTTGATCTTTGATTTGATCTCCAAAATCAAAAAAAAAATTTATTTTTTATTAATACCTCTTTTAAAATGAAGGGGGTTCAATTATATTTCTTCGAAATTGTGGAAATTGGAATTGCAAACCTTTAAAATAAAAGAGTTTTCAATTTTGAAAATTGACAATTACAAATTCTATAATTTTGTCGATTAACATTCAAAATTTCCTGAATTTGGAAGATTTAGAATTGCAAACTTGACTTTCGATTTTCAAAATCATCAAAGTTCAAGAAATTACAATCGTAAATTTTTTAAATCGAATGGTCTTGAATTTTAGATTTTCAAAATTGAACTATTCTAAAAACCAAGAATTCAAAATTACATTTTAAATTACACACATTGAAAATTGAAGGGTCTTCAATTTCTAATCTTCAAGATAGACCTATTTCAGAAAGATGTTTAAAATTTAATGATGTTAAACTATAAATATTCAAAATTGAACAGTTTGGAAAATTTTCAATTGTAAAAATCTTCAAAATGGGTGATTGTTAAAAATGAAAGACATCAGAATGTCTCTGATTTCCAAAATATTTTTTAAGATCATGTTATTACGATATTAAATGCCAAATTAACTAAATAATTTATTTATTTGCTTTTAATTCCTGTTTGGATAAAATCTTATATCTAAATAAAAGTTACAGATTACTCAAATTTAATTAAAATTATAATTGAATTGAAATTGCATAAAAGTCTATGGAGCTATTTTAGGAACTAAATATTTTATAATGGAAACTTATCTTATCAGATCTAGAAATTTAAAATCCAAAAGGTGCAGTTTTCAAAATAATAAATAATAATGAAATTCGTCCTCTGTAACTGGTTTTTAACGCACGTACGGGAATGACGTTTCTGTTGTCAGAATGCACTTTCCAGTTTTGATATCAGATTTACAGGAAAAAGAGTCATTATTTCAAGACCAATTTTATAGAATCTTGTATTAAACGATACGCTTGATATTTCTGTATTCATGACTCAACTGTGACTACAATATTTTACTGGAAAAAAAAGACGTACGGTAATGACGTCTGAAATTACAAAAATCAAGTGACAGAATTTAATTTTTTTGCAATATTATTAATTCGACTTAAAAAATGTGCATACATTAAATTTATGTTCATCTACAGTTTAAAAACTTGATACGTCAAGCATTTTTCAGGTAACTGTCTAAAAAAAAATCAGTTTATCCTTGTGCAGAGTGAGGTTGGGACGCCGTACGGTAATGACGTTTGGGGTGTTCTTATATTAAATTGAAGTAAATAGAAACAGAAATAAAAACAAAAACTTCACTAGTCGTAGATTTTTTTAATGTTATTAAAGTTATGAGATCTTTTTGCACATTCGTAACCAGCTTTTGCAGTCGATTCTCATGCAAAATACAACAATATTCCAGGAGATGCATTTCACGGCTCATAAAATTCGTCTCATTCTCGTTTCAGTTTGAGCAGTTGGCCTTTACGTGGATGGAGAGACAGAAACTGGGTGGTTCCTATTCGTCTCATAGAGCCCAAAACGAAAAACATGTTGTGGTGTGCAGTACAACCTTACAAGCAGATACCATCATGGATTTCCTGAACGAATTTTATGCACATCCTTTGCTTCAGGTAAAAAAGTTCCATTCAGGAATTATTTATCTTTATTATTTGCATGATTTATGAATAATAATACTAATCCAAAATTCAATTCATAAAGGTTCATTAATATTCTACTGTAAACGTCATTTTTAACAACAAAAAATGTAATTTTCGACCATAGCTATAGGTACAAAGTCAAAGTGCAAGGTTGGCTACTTTCCGGACAGACCTTTGTTGGAAAAAGCTTCTCCTAGGTTTTGAAATTAATGTTTTACAATTCTTAGTCACAAGCCTCTATATTTTTTACCTAGGAGAAGCAAATAATGCATTCAGAAATGCAAAATCAAAAGTGCACTGCTTTGCCCCGCATGTGCCGCTTAACCCGAGTTTACGGCGCACTAGAAGTAAGCGAAACGATCGTACAATAATTTAACAAACAGCAGTATTGAAAATAAACTTAATGGAATCGCATTTAGAGAATTGTTCAATTCATCAATATGAAAGTACTGATTGCTAATTACTAGGATCAAAACGTAATTCAGAGGGTGATTTATCAAACACACTGATTGAGAGAGAATCTATCTCATTATATGAAGCCAAACACTAAATTATAAATGTTCTCTCTTTTAGTATAGAGAATTACATTAACTGTGTTATTTTAGAAAACGAACGTTGAATTAGGCTAATCTGGATAAAATAGTTTTTTGATAACCTTCAGGAAATTGTAACTGAATCAAGATTTTTTTGGTAATTTCATATAATTATGCCTTTTTTTGATGTTAAATATAAAATAGTATCGATTACTGGTCCATTATTTTTTGGAAAAAGAAAAAACAAATCTGCCTCAGCCCGGATTTGAACCGGGAACGCCATTATACATGAGTGGAGCGTTAACCAGTTACAACATTAAAAATTCTGTAATTGTTTGAAAAACTTCTTTCTTTGAATAACAATAAAAAACTTTTCCTGCAGATATTCCAGAGACGATTCCAATAATTGTTTCAATTTTTGGATCTAACTATTAATTTATTTATAATGCTCTGCAAAAGTTTGGAATCCATGAATATAGAAAAACCTCAGGGTCCTCTTTATTGGGCATCCAACATTGTGGGCCAATATAATAAAAAATGTAAAAATGAACACTTAAATTTTAATTATAATTTTTTTTTTTGAAGGACTATTACGTGGTCCTTTTGTCACCAATGGAGCTGGACACAACAATGAGAATGATCCTTCAAGTGCCGATCTGGGCTCAAAGGGTAATTTACATTCAGGGCTCGTGCCTGAAAGATGGTGATCTCGCGAGGGCTAGGATGAATGAGGCTGAGGCCTGTTTTATCCTTGCTGCGCGAAATTACGCGGACAAAGCAGCCGCGGATGAACACACCATCCTCAGGTTAGTTTTAAATCGAAAAATTATACAAAGGAGGCGCTTAGCGCTTACAAAAATGGGTTTCGTAGTCTAGAAAGACGTTAATTAAGTCATTCGAATCACCCCCTCCACCTACCACCCCTCCATCTATTGTACCCCTCCACGTAACACCCACCTCCAGCTAACACCTTCTCCACTATCCGATTACATCCGGTCCTATCTTATCATCCTCTCCCCTTCCCTACTTCCTCTACTTCCCCTAGCAACCCTATTTCTCCTTCCATCACCCTTTCCCCTCCCCTCTTTTCTACCCCCTCCTATACTTCTCTAATTCATCCCCTCCCCTCCCATCACTTCCGCTCCCATACATCCTCTCCACTCCCTTCACTTCCGCTTCCATACATCCTCCCCCTCCGGTCATTTCCGCTCCCATACATCTTTCCCTACTTTCCGTACTTTCCCTAGTTCCTTACCCCTACTTCACCTTCACTACCATACTCACCCAACCCTACGTCCCCTCGCTATTCCACCTTCCTTCCCTCACTTCCCCTCTCCTATTTCCTCGCACTTTCCCCTTGCTTGCCGGTTTTCCCTCATACTTCCTCACCAATCACTAACCTTTCCCATCTCCTTCCCTCCTCTCCGACTCCGTCTGATAATTCCCGTATAGCTCCCCTCCCCTTCTATCGCTTACTCTTCTCTGCATCCGCTATTCCTACTTTCCCTACTTTCTCAATCCCCACTCTCCCTCCTCCCCAACTCACCCACCACTACGTCGCTTCTGATATTTCACCTTCTTTTCCACACTCTCCTTTCCTTACTTCTTACTTTCTCGCCACTTTTCCTTCGTTTCCACTTCCTCCTCCCACTCCCCCCATCACTCATATGACCCCTCTCCTACTCATCAGACCTTAATTCCTCACCCCTCATTTCCCTACTCCTCCTCACGCTGCTCAGTTTTCTCACTCTCATCCCCTCCTTCAGTTTCATTCCCCACCCCTCGCCAATTTTCGATTCCCCTTTTTACCCTCCATTCACTTTCCCTCTCGGGAAAATAGTACTGGGAAAAAATCGACTGAAGCTTACAATTCTTAACCAATTTCGATGTTTTTTTTTTCAGAAACGCTGAGTATTAAATACACCATAATGTCTATAAATAATGTTTCAAAGTTCATGCTTATGTTATTAATTGTGTAAATAAATAAACTGGAAAATGAGACTTTTTAAGGTTATTATTTTTTATCATTAAGAAAAAACATTAAATAAATCATATTTGCCTTAGAATCAATGACGGTACACTCAGGAAAATTCAAATAATTAGTTGAGGATTGAAGCTAACCGTTATAAACAAATTACATAAACAAATACTTGGATGGGCTCAAACGAAAAAAAAATCTTCAACTAGAAGTACTCAAGGACGTTATAGAAATAATACGCTTCCCAATTAATTATCAAACACTAACAATTACTAATTTTATAAACATTTAATAAACAAATCGTACATTTTTGCATCTTTTTCGTAGGTATGTATTGTTTTTCTCAACAATCCAATTACAAATATCTCTCAAATTAATTAACAATCTCACATTTTTATGAATTTAAAATATTTCTTACTGATGATATGATTGAGAAACAAATTTAAAAATAAGGCAATTCCACATGGAAAAAATTTCTTTTCTACTAAAAAATAATCTAGACAATCGAATAATTTTTACATTTCTTGCACATTCCAACATAATAATAATAAATAAAAATTAATAAATAAATAAAATATAATAAATAAAATTAATAAATAATAATAATAACATAATAAAATGATATTTTATTTTTATTTATAATGTAATTATTTATAATATTTTATTAATAATAAATAATAAATAAAAATTAATCAAATCAATTCAGAATATTTCTCTAATTCTCAGTTGTTATTGTTACTAACCAATTATTAAATCAATATTCTATTGTAACTGTTTTTCACAAAAATTAACTGTTTTATTTTCTAAAACGAATTTAAGAAACAGTATGGAGTAAATTTAACAATAAATCAACTCAAATAGTAAAATTACTATTGTTGATAAGTAGTTATTTATAAACAAATACTGATAGTTTTGGAATTTGATTTCTAATTTCTGTAACTAATAATAAGAAGGATTGAATCCTTATTATTTTCTGTGATTATCAATAAGTCTAAAACATATTTTTAATTGATTCATTGAGAATAAAAAATGTTAACATATTTAAGAAACGCAAAAATGAATATGCAACCAAATATTTTTTAATAACAATCAAGAGTTAGCAATACATTTTCTTAACGGAATATTACTATTCAATTGCTTGGAATAATATTTGGCAGAATATATTTTTTCTCTGTCAAACTGGTTTATCTTAAAATTTGTTTATAATTTTTATTACTAGCAATAAGAAATATTTATAAATGTGTGTGATTATTAATCAATTGGAAGCATTTTTAATATTTATTATGAGGGAAACAATCCTCACCTATGAAAAAAATGTAAAAATCATCATGTATTCAATAATTTGTTAATAACAATAACAATTGAGAATCAGCAACAATTTTTTCTGAAGAAAAATTTGTATTAAGTTGCCTGGAATATTGCTTAGTAGAAGAAAGAATTTTCTCTATGCCAATGTGACTACTTTTCAAATTTGTTTATAATTTTCATTATTATTAAATAAGAAATATTTCTTCTTTTGAAGATGTGTGATTATTAATTAATTTAAAACACGTTTGAAACTGATTTGGTGAAGAAAGCAATTTATACCTACAAAAATGGTACAGAAATTTACTATATGTTCATTAAAATGTTTATTGTTTATTGTTTATGTTATTTATTTTTCCAGTTTATTTATTTATGCAGTAAAAAACATGAGGATGGAAAAAAATGATAGACGTTATTGTGTATTTAAGGCTAAGCGTTTCTGAAAAGAATTTTTTCTAAGTATTGAAAATTGATTCCATTGCAAAAACGAAAACTACCGGTAGAAAATTTATGAAAATTTGTATTTGTTTCTTAAATTTATTCAGAAAAATAATAATTGTTATCATATATGAACAAATCGTACGTATTATTTGTTTGCAACAAATTTTGAATGAATTGTTTCAATGAAACAAAGTCTTGCAGCGCGAATTGGCTGAGATATGAATTTATTTATTACATTGTCTCATAATATTAACAATTAATTCAAAAATTGTAATGTTCTAACATAATAGATATTAGTTTCAAAATATTATTTTAATGATTTCATGATGTTTTACATAAATATAAGTAGTCTACAAAAATGAGAACGCTTTTAATAAAAAATTTAAATGTCAACCTTGTCGTTAAATAAAAATTTAATGAAAAACAAATTCAAATTGGCTTCCAGAAACCACATTGAAATTTAATTAAATTTTGACCACGGAAGGAAATTCTCAAATTGGATGAAAATTGTAAGCTCGAGACTCATTTGAGCATAAAATCGTGTTTTTCCAAACTGTAGGACGGGCAGACACATTCTTTGAAGAATATGAATTTTTAATTAGTAATTAAATTTTCCACGAACAAGATGGATTCATCGGCAAAAAGATGAATGTTTTGCCAGAAAAACACAAATTTTCTAGAAACACAATAATTTCAAAAAAAATGTTAAATTTTAAAGCTTGAAATTGGAAATCTTAAAGAACGCATCATCCACGAAACTGTTGAATTTTCAACCTAAAAATATGAAAATAATTTAATTTTTAACAATAAAGTTAATCTTCAATCGAATAGTTTAATTTTCCATCAAACTGTTTAATTCTTAACCAAAACAGATTAATTGAGACCTAAACAGTTGCATTTTCAATAAAAAAAGGATGAATTTTAAACCAAGAAGAATAATTTTGGTCAAAAAAATTTTGTTTTAACAAAACACATGAATTCTGAAATAGGAAAGATCAATTTGATAAATGAATATAATTTTTTAACAAAAAATAGAATAAATAAATATCAACTTCGCCGTAAAATGAAAATGTAATGTGTAACCAAAAACATATTCAAAAATAGGCTTCCAAAAACCTCTTTGGAATTTAGTTGGATTCAATTCTCAAAAAAATGCTTAAATTGAATTAAAATTATCAACTCCAGACTGATTTCTCCAGTGAAACTTTTTTTCCGCACTGTAGGACGGAAGGATGCCCGGCCGACACTATAAGGGTTTCTTTTCGCGGTTAAGAAATCCTAAAAATTCAAAACAGAAGAATTAAATAAAATTTTTCTTTAAAAAATATGGGCTTTTAATCAAATAGTTAAATTTTCAACCAGAAAGATAAATTTTCAACCAAAAAGATGGATTTTCTACACACAAAAAAACACAAATTTGTAAGAAAATACAATAATTTTCAACGAAATTGTTGAATTTCTAAGCCAAAAAGACGTATTACCTATAGGACGGTTAGATTTTCAACCTAAAAATATGTTTTTTTAACAAAAAAGCTAATTTTTTACCAAAAAATAAAATTTTCATAAAAATAGTGTAATTTTTAACAAAGTAGTTAATTCTTAACAAAATATGTTAACTGTTCTACCAAATTGTTTAGTCCTTAACCAAATCAGATTCAGCCAGACCTAAACACTAGCATTTTTGATAAAAAAAGGATGAGTTTAAACCCAAAAAAAAAGAATTTTCGACCAAAAAGGACGAATTTTCAACAAAACACATGAATTTCCAACTATAAATTATCAATTTCCCATGAAAGATATCAATTTCCAACCAAAAATTGAATAAATTAATGTCGACTCTGTTGTGAAATGAAAATTCAATTTTAAAAAAATTTAAAAATAGGCTGCCACAAACCTCTGGAATTTGGTTGAATTTAATTCTCAAAAAAATACTCAAATCGAATAAAAATTATAAACTCTAGATTAATTAATTTAGGAAGACTTGTTTTTCTGCACTGTAGGACGGGCACCTGACCATAACTATAAGGGTTTCTTCCACAACCTACGAATACCTAAAAATTCAAAGGAGAAGAATTAAATGAATTTTTCTTTGAAGAACATGAATTTTAAAATTGAGTAGTCAAATTTTCAACCAAAAAGATTAATTTGCCGACTAGAAGATGCATGTTCTACAAAAAAAATGGTCAAGAAAATACATTATTCTTCAACAAACTTGATAAATTTTAAAGCCAAAAAGGACACATTATCTGCAAAACGGTTGAATTCTCAACCTTAAAATATAATTCTTTAATAAAAATTCAATGTTCTACAAAAAAGTTCATTCCTGATAAAGACAGTTTAATTTTTATTAGAGAAATTGATTTTCAACTGAATAGTTAAATTTTCTACCAAATCGTTTAATACTTAAACAAACCAGATTAATTTACATCTAAACAGTTGCATTTTCAGTTCAAAAGAATTAATTTAAAACTTTCAACTAGGAGAGACCAATTTTTGAATAAAAAATATCTATTTTCAACATCAAAATAAATAAAAAAAATTAATCAAAACAAAACAAAATAAGTGTCAACTTTGTTGTAAAATCAAAATTCAATAAAAATTGGAATTCAGTTCAATATAATTCTCAAAAACAAAAATTGTCAAATCAGATGAAAATTGTAAGCTCTAAACTACTTTTTCCACAAAAACTTGTTTCCCGCACTGTAGGACGGACTGACGCACAGTGGGAAAAAATGGCTTTTTTGGCTCAAAATAACGTACAACCCACAAATATTGACCGATTTGGACAAAAAGAATTTGAAGAAAAAATTTGATAAGATTTTTAAGAGAGTTCTCGATCCTGAATTCTGAATTATGTTCTCAACTTTTTTTCAAATAAACAGACATGATGAAAATATGGCCATTTTTTCTATTTGACGTTCCCGGTGCTCGTCAATAACAGGAAAATTGTTGAAATCGCCTAAGTTTCATAGAGTAACATTAGTTAAAGATGTTCCAATATTTAAAATAAACAAAAATAAATTTATAAGCAAATTATTTGTTGAAAAAATTTTTTCTACGATTTTCCATAATTATACTTTTTTTGATATTGCAAGAAATTTGAATGGAAACATTGTTATATCAGAAAAATATCTCTTAAGAATATGATTATTCATATTATAAACAAATTTAAGGAACAAATGCAGTAGTCAGGCATTTTCTACAGAAAAAATCGTTTTTTTCCATGTCAATTTTTTTTAGTTGGGAACTTTCTGATAATTTTTGCAAAATTCATAATTTGTTGATCAATATAATGATTTTTTTTAACAAATTTAAAAAACAAATGCATTATTTGGGCATTTGTTGACAGAAAAATTTGGTTTTTTCAATTCCAGTCTTTTCATTTGGGAACTTTATGACAATTTCAGCAACATTCATAATTTGTTGATAGATTTAATGTTTTTTTTATAACAAATTTGATTAAAAAATGCATCATTCAGGCAATTGTGTACAGAAAAATTCCTTTTTTCGATGTCAGTCTTTAATTGGGATGATCATGATAATTTCAGCAAAACTGATAAGTGTTTGACAAATTTCATATTTTTCTAGAAACAAATTTAGTAATTAAATGCATTATTCATGCATCTGTCAATGAAAAAATGTTTATTATATAGCCTCTGAACATATTTAACTAATGTGACTCTATGAAATTTAGGCGATTTCAATAATTTTCCTGTTATTGACAAGCAACGGGAACGTCAAATCGAAAAAATGGCCTTTGTTCGACATATTTGTTTATTTTAAAAAAATTTGAGAACATAATTCAGAATTCAGGATCGAGAACTCTCTTAAAAATCATATCAACTTTTTTCTTCAAATTTTTTTTGTCCAAATCGGTCAATATTTGTGGGCTGTGCGTTATTTTTAGCCGAAAAAAGTCATTTTTTTCCACTGTGCGTCCGTCCGTCCTACAGTGCGGGAAACAAGTTTTTGTGGAAAAATTAGTTTAGAGCTTACAATTTTCATCTAAATTTCCGTCTAAATCGGTCAATATTTGTAGGCTGTACGTTATTTGGAACCCAAAAGGTCATTTTTTCCTACTGTTGGACGCCCGAGCAAAACTATAAGTATGGTTTCTTCCCGCGGCTACGAAACCCTAAAAATTCAGAGGAGAAGAATTAAAGAAATTTTTCTTCGAAGAAATTTTTCTTGGATTTGAATGATTAATAATAACAAATGATGATGAGTTTTCCATTGATTTTTTTAGGTCCTGGGCCGTGAAAGACTTTGCACCCGATGTCCCTCAATACGTTCAGATCTTCCGTCCAGAGAACAAGCTCCATGTGAAATTTGCGGAACACGTAGTTTGTGAGGACGAATTCAAGTATGCCCTTTTGGCCAACAACTGCACATGTCCAGGAGCATCCACTCTGGTCACTCTGTTATTGCACACCTCCAGGGGGCAGTAAGTTGAAATTTAATTTATAATTCACTTTAAAGTTGAGCTCTATTCGACCCACTTTTCAAGTGCTCTTTGAAGCTCTTTGTAGCTCTTTGTAGCAAAAGAGGCGGAAAACCTAGAAACTTAATTATTAAATATAGAAAAATGATACGCGCAATATGAGCTCTAATTTATAATCAATTTCGAAATAAAAATAATATTTATATTCAATAATTCAAAAGTTGAAATAGTTTCCTAAAAATCCATATTTTTTTAGGATTCACCTCCTTGGTTAAAACTTTGATTCCATTTTCAGAAAATTAATGTTCAGTGTTTAAAAATAATTTTTCCCATTCAACTCTTTTGTTGTAAATTAATTTCTTCAAGATTCATTTTAGTTGGAAATTCATCTCTTTTATTAAAAATGTAACTATTTTGTTGAAATTTTGCTTTTTTTTGGTTGAGAATTCAATAAAAATGTATATTTTCTCATTGAAATATTTTATTCGATTTAACAAAAATAATTGTTTAAACAAATCATTATTGCTTATAGCTATCTTCTTCTATAATATTATAAGATAGTTGCGGTTTTTTCCTGAAATTTTTAACATTTTGTGCACTTTTCAATTAGAGTGAAGTAATAATTAATTCAAATTAACAAAAAAAATTGTTTAGGCGATATATTATTGTTAATAATATTCTCTTGGCCTAACTGTAGAATTTTGCGTTTTTTTCATAAATTTTAGACCATTTGTCTATTTGTTGCTTGGAGTGACTTAATAATTAGATAAATTCAGCAGAAATTATTGTTTGAACAAATTATTTTCCTGCATCTTCACCTATATTAATGCCAGATAGTTGCCGTTTTTTTCTGAAATTTTTTACTTTTTGTCAACTTTTCACTCAGTGAGGTAAAAATAAATGCAACCGCAACTGTCTAGCAATCATAAGAAGAAGATAGTTGTAAACAATAAAAATTTGTTAACAAATTATTTTTGCTGAATTCAATCAATATCTATCTGACTCCAATTGAAAAGTAGACAAATAGTAACAAATTTCGGAAAAAACCGCTATATTCTAGGACTATTCAAATTGAATATTATCACCATAAATAATGAATTGTTTAAAGAATTTATTTCGTTACCTGTAATCATTTACCTTTCTTTAATTAAAAATTGGACAAAAAGTGGGAAATTTTTGAAAACACTGCAACTTTTTAGCATTATCATAAGAAAATATTATTTAAAATATTATTAATTTGTTTAAACAACTCTGGCTGCTGAGATTTATGAAGAATTACCTTACTTTAATCAAAAATTGCACATAAAGTGGAAAATTTGTGAAAAAAACGCGACTTTCTAAGTCTATCCGAAGAGAAAATTGCTAAAAACAATAATAAATTATTCAAAAAACCTAATAAAAATCATCATTAGCGCAAAAAACTCGCAAACCCCATTTTCTCACTTGTGGTGTTTATTTGGGACCTCATAAAACAGCCTTATGGAAGTGGTATTCAAACAGTAATATTTTATTCATATTCTATAGCTAATTTTGTTATAGTATGGGAAAATAGGATCATTTAAATTTAATAATTTAAATTTTTAAACTTTTGCATTTAAGTATTTTTCAATTCCAAGTGATTAAAATTTGTTAATTCGAAATTTAAAACTAAATTAAATGTTTCAAATTTAAAGCTACTGTTTTGCATTTTTTGGGCATTTTCCGGTCACAATGCATAGGGTTGGGGGGGGGTCAAAATTAAGAGTTATTGGGTGGAAATTATTCCTTGAATATTCCTTAAAATGTGACAAAAAACTGATTCATAAACATTTAATAAACAATAAATAATAATTTTAATTAACAAAAACTGTTAATAAACATTAATTTAAAAACAATAAACAACAAGTAAATAATACAGTTCATAATTATGAAGGTATGAAATCATTATTTAATTTCAAACAATTTTAATTTCAAATTTCTATTATTCAATTTCAAAGAATTTCATTAATCTGGTTTGGTTGAGAATTGAACAATTTGGTAGAAAATAGAAATATTCCCTTGAAAATTAACTTCTTTGTTAAAAATTAAATTATTTTTATGAAAATTTATTTTATTTTTATGAAAATTTATTTTATTTGTTATAAAATTAACGTTTTTGTCAAAAAATAATATTTTTGAGTTGAAAATTCAATCGTTTTATAGATAATGCGTCCTTTGGGCTTTAAAATTTAAGAATTTTGTTGAAAATTCATTGCTTTTTTTTTGTTTTTTGGTAGAGATTCATATTTTTGACTGATTTGTTTAGAAATACATATTTTTTCGTCGGAAATTCAACTAATTGGTTAAAAGTTGAACTAGTTTCCTAAAAATTCATATTTTTTGCAAGATTCACTTTCTTGTTTAAAAATTTAACTATTCCATTTTTAGAAAATTAATGTTCAGTGTTTAAAAATCATTTCTATTATTGAACTCTTTTGTCGTAAAATAATTTCTTCAAGATTCAATTTATTTGGAAATTTGTCTCTTCTATTAAAAACGTGACTATTTTGTTAAAATTTCTTTTTTTTTTGGTTGAGAATTCATTGCAAATTTATATTTTTCCATTGAAAATGAATCCTTTCTAATTAAAAATTCATGTGTTTTGTTAAGAATTCTTCTTTTTTGGTGCAAAATAAGTCCTTTGGGTTGAAGATTGAACAATTTGGTAGAAAATTAAACTATTCACTTGAAAATTAACTTCTTTGTTAAAAATTAAATTATTTTTATAAAAATTTATTTTATTTGTTATAAAATTAACGTTTTTGTCAAAAAATAATATTTTTGGGTTGAAAATTCAATCGTTTTGTAGATGATGCGTCCTTTGGCTTTGAAATTTAAGAATTTTGTTGAAAATTCATTGCTTTTTTTGTGTTTTTTGGTAGAGCATTAATCTTCTTGCTTGCAAATTCATATTTTTGGCTGATTTGTTTAGAAATACATATTTTTTAGTTGGAAATTGAACTATTAAAAAATATTCCATTTTTGGTTGAAAATTTATATTTTTTTAATGAAAATAATTCCTTTCTATTTGAAAATTCATTTGTTTTGTTAAGAATACGTCTTTTTAGTCGAAAATAAATCTTCTTGGTTAAAATTTTTTTTTATTAAAAATGCGACTGTTTGGGTCTTAACAATTCTGGTTTGGTTAAGGATTCAACAATTTGGTGAGAAACTAAACTAATCGGTTGAAAATTAACTTCTGTGTTTAAAATGTATATTTTCGGTTTAGATTTAACCACTTGGTTAAAAATTGAACTCTTCTTATGAAAAAATCACATTTTGGTAACAAATTAACCTTTTTGTTCAAATATAATATTTTCGGGTCAAAAATTCAACAGTTTTGTAGATAATTTGTCCTATTGGCTTCAAGATTCAACCATTTTTCTGAAAAATCGTGTTTTGTCGCACAATATGAATCTTCTTGGTGGAAAATTTCTCTTTTTAATTGAAAATTTAACTATTTGGTTTAAAATTGAAATTTTCATCCAATATTTACTTTTTTAGTTGAAAATGAATTTTTATCTGAAAATTGCACTATTTTTGATTAGCTATTTATCCTTTATAAGTTCAAAATTTAACTAATTGGTAGAAAATTGATTTATTATGCTGAAAATTCGTCTTTTTGGTTAAAAATAATTCTTTTTCGTTAAAAATTCAATATGTATTTGAAAATTGGGTTGTAGACAGACTCTTGTCCACAAAAAGTGCTTTTGGCTACACTGCCCGCCCCCCCCCGGTTCATAAGTCTTCAAATGTAAATACCATATTTAATGCCATATGAAAAATTTGTAATTCCTAAGATTTCAAGTAGAAATAAATATTGAATTTTTAACGAAAAAGGATTACTTTTAACCAAAAAGACGAATCTTCAGCATAATAAATCAATTTTCTACCAATTAGTTAAATTTTGAACTTATAAAGGATAAATTGCTAATCAAAAAAGGAATAGTGCGATTTTCAGCTGAAAAAAATTATTTTTAACTAAAAAAAGCGAATATTCAATAAAAAGTTAAATTTTAAACCAAATAGTTAAATTTTCAGTTAAAAAGAGGAATTTTCCGACAAGAAGATTAATGTTGTACCACAAAAGACGATTTTTAACAAAATTGTGGAATCTTGAAGCCAAAATGACAAATTATCTAAAAAAACTGTTGAATTAAAACCCCGGGATATTTATTTTTGACCAAAAAGACAAATTCTCAACAAAACACATTAATTTTTTACTAGAAAGGAATAATTTTCAATAAAAAATATAAATTTTCAACAAAAAAAGGATTTTTCAACGCGGAACATTAATTTGATAAAAATGGAATAGTTTATTTCTCAACCAAGGATGTGAATCTTAAAATAATATGGATTTTTTACAAACCAGTTCATTTTTCAACTAAGAAGTTTAATTTTCAACTAAAAAATATGAATTTTCAACCAAATAGTTAAATTTTTAACTAAAAAGATGAATTTTCCAGTAGTGAGGTTAACGCTCTACAAAAAAAAAATTCAAGAAAATACATCGATTTACAAAAAGTTGTTACATTTTAAAGTAAAAATAACAAATTATCTACTAAGCGGTTGAATTTTAAACTTAAGAAAAATGATTTTTTACCAAAAAAGTTAATTTTTTACTAAAAACTTAAACTGTCATAAAGAAAAGTTTAATTTCAAACAAATGAAATACATTCCCAAATAAATAGTTCAATTCTCTACCAAATTGTTGAATCTTCAACCCAGAAGATTAATTTTCGACCAAAAAAGATGAATTCTTAACGAAAAACGTGAATTTTGAACTTGAAAAGATTAATTTTCAATAAAAGATATAAATTTGTAATGAATTCCCAACAAAAAAAAATAATAAAATAAAATTTCAACAAAAAAGTTACATTCGTAATAAGGAGATGAATTTCCAACTAAAATGTATCTTGAAGAAATTAATTTACAACAGAAGAATTCAGTCAAAAAAATCATTTTTAAACACTGAACATTAATTTTCCAAAAATGGAGTAGTTTCATTTTTAACCAAGGAGGTGAATCTTAAAAAAATATCAATTTTTAGGAAGCTAGCTCAACTTTTAACCAAGTAGTTGAATTTCCAACTAAAAAATATTTATTTCTAAACAAATCAGCCAAAAATATGAATTTTCAAGCGAGAGGATTTGTTGTAAAAAATTTTTTTTCTTAGCTATTAAAATTAAATTAGATTAGTTAAAAATAATTTTTTTAGTCTGAAAATCGCACTATTCCCTTTTTGATTAGCAAAACAAAAATGCTCTACCAAAAACACAAAATTAAAAAAAAAACATGAATTTCAACAATATTCTTAAATTTTAAAGACAGAGGAGGCACTATAAAAGACGATTGAATTTTCAACCCAAGAATATGATTTTTTAAAAAAAACGTTAATTTGATGAAGAAAAAAAATGTCATAAAAATAATTTAATTTTTAACAAAGAAGTTAATTTTCAACTGAGTATGTTGATTTTCTACCAAATTGTTCAATCCTCAACCAGAACAGATCAATAAAATTGTTCGAACTTAAACAATAAAAATTTGAAATTGAATAACAATTTTAGGCCTTTATAATTATGAACTGTATTATTCACATGTTGTTAACTGTTCGTGAATTAATGTTTATTAACAGCTTGTGGATTATTGTTCATTAAATGTTCAATCGCTTAAAATTGAGAATAAATTAAATTCAAAGGATTATAAATTTGATTTATTTAATTTTAAATGTTCCTATTTTCCAATACTATAACAAAATTAGCCATAGGATATGAATAAAATATTACTTTTTGAATATAACCCCCATAAGCCTTTTTTATAGGGTCCCAAAAAAATATCATAAGTGTGAAAATGGGGTTTGCGAGTTTTTTGCGCTAATTATGATTTTTCTTAGATTTTTTGAATGCAAATTGTTTGAAAAATTTATTATTGTTTTTAGCAATTTTCTCTTAGAAAAGATTTGGAATGTCGCGGTTTTTTCACAAATTTTCCAGTTTTTGTCCAATTTCCGATTAAAGTGAGGAAATTTTTGATCAATGTTAACATCCATAATTGTTTGAACAATTTATCATTTTTTTAAATAATATTTTGTTAGAACAATGATAAAAAATTGTAGTTTTTTAGAAAATTTTCCACTTTTTGTCCAATTTTTAATGAAAGAGAGGTAAATAATTGTAGTTAACAAAATAATTGCTCAAACAGTTCATTATTTATGTTGATAATATTCAATTTGATTAATGCTAGAAAGTTGCGGTTTTTTCGAATTTTTCGACTATTTGTCTACTGTTCGCTTAGAGTGAGTTAATAATTAATTCAGTTCAACAAAAATAATTATTTAATCAAATTTTTAACTTTTTACCCACTGTTTAGTTGATAAAGTAATAAACAAAGCAATTAAACAAACATAGTTGTTCAATCAATTTATTATTGCTTATAATTCCCCCAATTTTTCGGGACGGCTAGACACAGCCTAGTTCAAAATATTATTCTCTCTCATATTTATTATTATTACCTCATTCAGTGAAAAGTTGACAAATTGTGAAAAATTTCAGAAAAAAACCACAACTATCTGGCATTAATATACATGAAGATACACAAGAACAATTTGTTTAAACAATTATTTTTGCTAAATTTAATTAATTATTAAGTCACACCAAGTAACAAATAGACAAGTAGTCTAAAATTTTAGAACAAAACGCAACTTTCTACAATTAGGCCAAGAGAATATTATTAACAATGATATATTGTTTATAAGATTGTTTTTGTTAACTTGCATCAATTATTATTTCACTCTAATTGAAAAGTGTAGAAAAAAAAATTCAGAAAAAACCGCAACTATCTAGTAATATTATATAAAAAGATAGCTATGAACAATAATAATTTGTTTAAACAATCATTTATTTATTTCACTATTACTATTTATTCATTTATTTATCAGTATGAAGTAGTATTTTATGTATTAGGCAAAATTTGCATTGAAAAAAACGCGAAAAAATAATAATGAGCGTCAAAAACTCGAAAAACTTTTTTTTAACTTATGGGGTTTTTTTGGGACTCTGTAAAACCGACTTATGGGTGTGATATTCGAAAAGTAATATTTTTTGTCTCAACTAGATTCAGCTAATATATACGATTCTGAATATGCATGAAAATATGCCTACACAGATGTACTTTCAAACAAAAAAAAAAAAAGAATTT
>CAKNXH010059262.1:34386-54342 GCA_932178445.1 Andricus quercusramuli | reverse complement strand
GTTTTTGTGGTCGCTGAATCCAAATTTGGTATGATTATTTCAAAATTCAAAATGTCGGATTCAATATGGTCGAAGATTATTTAGAAAAGTTTCAGGGAATGTACAAAAACAGTTTTTCGGAAAATCGTTGGAAAATTCTCGGAAATTTGTTGGAAAATTCTCGGAAAATTGTTGGAAAATTCTCGGAAAATTGTTGGAAAAATCTCGGAAAATTTGTTAGGGAATTCTCAGGGAATTCTGAGACTACATTCTAGAAAATATGGTGCCCAAAATGTTATGAGTACTTAGAAAAATTGTTGGAAAATTAGGGAGAAGTCCTGAACAATCTTATGAAATTTCCGGAAAAGTCACTCGAGTATCTGAAGGTTTCATTCTTCGAGACATTTTTAGGATTTTTGGAAAAAATTCTACAAATTTTGCTCACAAAAAATGACAAATTTATGGAAAATTATGAAAAATTCATGGAAAATTTTACGAAAGTCCTCGGAAAATTTGTTGGGAAATTCTAAGGATATTCTGAGGCTATTTTTTTTTATTTTGAGGCGATTCTGAGGCCATTTTTATTCAATTCTAGAGAATATTCTGAAAAAATCTATTCTTACTCTGGAAAATTCGCGGAAAATGATGGAAAAGTGAATGTGAAAAACTAACAGAAATTCCAGAGGAATTGTTAAGAATATTTTGCGATTTTATTCTCCGAGAAATTTCTAGGATTTTTGGAGAAAATTCTAGAAAATTTGTAAAAAAAATGACCAATTTATGGCGAATGATGGAAAAGTCATGGAAAATCTTACGAAGTTTTCCGCAAAATTTTTGGTATAACTTAGATCTTATTCTTAACTTATTATGAAGATTTAAAAAAAAACTTGATGAAAGTTCTCGGAAAATAATGGAAAATTCTCGACAAATTGTTGGAAAATTCTGGAAAAATTGTTGAGAAGTCCTCGGAAAATTTGTTGGGAAATTCTAAGGATATTCTGAGGCTACATTCTAGAAAATATTGCAAGAAATTCTATGAGTACTTAGGAAAATTGTTGGAAAATTATGGAGAAGTCCTGAAAAATCTTATGACGTTTCCGGAAAAATCCGAGGAAAATTCACTGGAATATCTGAAACGACAAATTTATGGAAAATGATGGAAAACTCATGGAAAATCTTACGAAAGTCCTCGGAAAATTTGTTGGGAAATTCCAAGGATATTCTGAGGCTACATTCTAGAGAATATTCTGCAAAATCCTATTCGTACTCAGGAAAATTGTCGGAAAATCATGGAAAAGTCGTTAAAAATCTGATGAAATTTCCAGAAAATTCCGAAGAAAATTCACTGGAATATCTCAGGATTTTATTTTCGGAAAATTTTTAGAAGAAAAAAAAAGATATTTATGGCAAATGATGGAAAAGTCATGGAAAATCTTACGAAGTTTCCCGAAAAAATGCTGGTAAAACTCAGATCTTATTCTTGAGTCATTATTAAGGTTTTGAAAGAATTCTTGGAAATGTGAGAAATTTTTAGGGACTTGAGGAAAGTTCTCGGAAAATTCTGGAAAATTCTCGAAAAATTGTTGGAAAATTCGGGAAAAACTGTTGGAAAGTCCTCCGAAAATTTGTTGGCAAATTCTCAGGATATTCTGGGACTACATTCTAGGAAATATTGCGAAAAATTCTATAATTACTTAGGAAAATGGTCGGAAAATTATGGAAATGTCGTTAAAAAGCTGATGAAATTTCCGGAAAAGTCCGAGGAAAAGTCATTGGAATATATCAGGATTTTATTCTCGAGAAATTTTCAGGATTCTTCTAAGAAATTCTAGAAAAATTGCAACAAGTTATGCGAAACTTATGAAAAATGATGGAAAAGTCATGGAAAATTTAATGATATTTCCAAAAAAGTCATCAGAACATCTCAAGATTTTATTCCTGATAAATTTTTGTGAGTTTTCTAAAAGCATTCTAGGAAATGTTGTGAGAAATTCTGAGAAACATGTGGAAAATTCTTGGAAAATGACGAAAACGTATTGCAAAAATCTTAGAGAAATTCCAGGAAAATCAGATGGAAAAATTTTTGGCTTCAATTCTCAAGTATTTTCTAGTTTTCATGACATTTTGGGAGAATTGATCGAAATATTTTGGAATTCGATTATCCAGACATTTTCAGGAATTTTCCAATAAATTCAGGTAGATTTTCCGCAAATTCTGAAAAACTTATGAAAAATTATGGAAAAGTTGTGGAAAATCTTCTAGAGTTTCCAGAAAAGACATTAGAAGATTGCCAGAAATTCTCAAAATACTTCAGGAAATTCCTCGGAAAATCCTTTGCGAAAATCTATTAGAAATTCCAGGAAAATTTATCGGAATATTTGGGATTTGATTGTCGAAGATTTTCAGGAATTTTCTAAGAAATTCTAGAAAATTTGCAACAAATTTGGAGAAATTCATGAGAAATGATGAAAAATTAATGAAAAATCTAATAAATTTTCCGGAAAAGTTATCAAAATTAATTAGGATTTTATTCCTGAAATGGAATTGATCAGGATATTTGACGATTTAATTCTTGAGAAATTGCCAGGAGTTTTCTCATGAATTCCGGGAAATATGAAAAAAATTTTGAGAAATATGTTAGAAATTATGAAAAAGTTATGGATAATCGAATGAATTTTCCGGAAAAGTTATTAGAATAACTCGGGAATCTCTTCATGACAAATTCATAGTACTTTTTTCTATAAAATTATTCTATAAAATTCAAAAGAAAGTTGGAGAAAATTCCGGAAAATTCTGGAAAATTTGTGGAAAATCTTAAAAAATTTTCGGGAAAGCCATTGGAATATCTTAGAATCTAAGAAATTTCTAAAATTTTCCAGAGAAATTCCATAAAAATTGGAATTCCCGTAAAATTGCAGGAAAATTCTTCAGAAATTCATGGAAAAATTGCAGAGGCCTCTATAAAAATATTGAAGAATTCTCGGAAAATTTTTGGTAAACTTTTACGAAAATTCGCCAGTAAAACTTTAGAAAAATGTCAGGAAAGAATTTTAAAGAGATATCTACAATGTGCACTAGTAAAACTTTTGAAAATTTTTCGAAAATTCCATTTTCCTACATATTTTTCGGAAAAGTGTAGGAAAATGTCTTGAAAATTATTCAGGAATTCATTTCTGAAGAATTTATCAAGAAAACACTCAAAAATATTTTTAAATCAATGTTTAAAATGACATTTATTTTTGAAAAACATTTTTCAATTAAAATATTTAAAAAGAAAAATAATCTGGATTAATAATTTTTTTCAGTTGTATTAATCCGATAATCTATGGCTTCATGTCGAAGCACTTTAGAGAGAGTTTCTTATCGGCAGCTCGTGGGGGGTGGTGGCGAATTTGTTCAAGAAGAGGCTACGCCCATTCGGTAAAAAGACATGCAAGTCTGAGTCAGACCAGAACAACCAGCGTGCGGTAAGTCTTGATTAATTTACACCTTTTTTCATAAAAAAAAAATAAAAAAATTTTTTTTAAAACACTTTTTTATTTTAATTTTTTTTTTATTTTAATTTTTTTTTTATTTAGCGAAAATTGTCATTTATTTACTTATTTTGTGCCACTTTTCTACATATTCATTAATCCTTACTACTGATAGTAGTACTAAAAGTGACAGAAAAAGTACTACTAGTACTTTTTTACTGTTACTTCTAGTGATAGTTTTATTACTGTTACTGTTAATGTCACTTTTTCTGGTACTGAAGGTTCTCGTACTCTTTCGTATAGTAATAGTACTATTAGTACAAGTAACAGTACTAATAAGATTGTTACTCATCCTAAGAAAGAGAAGCAAGACTATCAGTACCAGAAAAAGTTACCTTCACGATAGAAGTACTCTTGGTACTTTGATGTCACTCTAATAAATTTAGTAGCACTGTCACTGATAATCGTACTTTTCCTGTTACTGTTAGTTTTCGTACTCTTTCGTACAGTATTATAACAATGAGTACAAGTAACAATACCATTAGTACTTTACTGCTATTTTATTACTTATATTAGTACTGTTACTGAAACAGTTTTGTTTCCTGGTACTGGTAACAGAACTAATAATATTATCAATAATCCCAAGATAATTCAGGAGAACCATCAGTATCAGATATACTTGCCTAAACAATAACAGTACTATTCGTACTGTTACTTATAATGTTAATTTTTCTGTTACTGAAAGTTCTCGTACTATTTCGTAAACTCATAGTACTATTAGTTCCGATAAGAGTACTAATAATATTGTTACTAATCCTAAGAAAAAGTGGAAGGACTTTTAGTGTCAGAAAAAGTTTCCTTAGCAGTGATAGTACTAATAGTACTTTGCGGTTACTTTGATACTCATATTAGTACTGTTACTAATGATTCTACTTTTCCTGGTACTAGTAACAGTACTAATAATATTATGAATAATCCCAAGAAAGAGTAACAGAACCATCAGTACCAGATAAACTTGCCTTAACAGTAACAGTACCATTAGTACTGTTACTGATATTGTTACTTTTTATGGTACTGAAATTTTACATACTATTCCATAAACTCATAGTACTATTAGTTCCCATAATAGTACTAACAATATTGTTACTATTCCTCAAAAAAAGTAGAAGGACATACAGTGTCAGAAAAAGTTACCTTAGGAGTGATAGTACTAATAGTACTTTGCCGTTACTTTAATACTTATATTAGTAATATTACTAGTAATGTTACTTTTCCTGGTACTAGTAACAGTACTAATAATATTATCAATAATCCCAAGAAAGAGTAACAGGACCATCAGTACCAGATAAACTTGCTTTAACAGCAACAGTACCATTAGTACTGTTACTGATAATACTACTTTTTCTGGTACTAAAAGTTCTCGTACTATTTCGTAAACTCATAGTACTATTATTTCCCGTAATAGTACCAATAATATTGTTTCTACTCCTAAGAAAAAGTGGAAGGACTGTCAGTGTCAGAAATGTTACCTTAGCAGTGATAGTACTAATAGTACTTTGCCGTTACTTTAATACTTATATTAGTACTGTTACTAATAATGTTACTTTTTCTAGTAATAGTAACAGTACTAATAATATTATTAATAATCCCAAGAACGAGTAACAGGACCATCAGTACCAGATAAACTTGCCTTAACAGTAACAGTACTCTTAGTACTGTTACTGATCATGTTACTTTTTCTGGTACTAGAAGTTAAGGTACTATTTTCGAGAATGAGTGCCAGTACTATAAGTACAAGTCACGGTTTTTAATTTAATTTTCATTTTTTTTAATTAATCAGGGTGGCCAAAAAACTTTATTTTCCAAATTACCTGGATTGTTTCTGACCAATTTCATATTATCCCTGACTACTGATATTCAAAGACGATTATTTTATTCTTGTGATAGTTTCAACATAAAAATTTTCATAAACGGAATAAGACAATAAAGTTTCGAATGAAAATTCAACACTTTCAAATTTATTAATTTTTTTTAACAAGAAAAGGTGACTTTTTTACTATAAGAGATCAACAAAAAATGTATAATAGTTGATATTTCAACAACAACAAAAAATACGAATTGAGAGAAAATAGGTAATTTTTCAACCAAAGAGTTGAATTTTCAATAAAACCGGAAAAGATGAAATTTCTACCAAAAAAGATAAATTTTGAAACCAAAAAGATAAATTTTCAACCAAATAGTTGAATTTTTAAGTCTAAAAAACAAAAATTTCAGAATGAAATTAAATTTTTCACTTGAAAAAGTTCATTCAAATAATTCAATTTTGAACATACAAAGATGAATTCTTAAATACAAAATATAATAGTTAATATCAAAACCAAAAATATGAAATTTCCAGCAAAAAAGATCAATTTTAAAACCACAAAAAGAAAATTTTAACCGAATATTTAAATTTATAAGTCTTAAAGACCAATTTTTTAGAAGACAGTGTAACTTTTATTAAAAAATTTTAATTTTTAACAAAAAGATGAATTCTCAACGAAAAATTTGATAGTTGAATTTCCAATAAAAAAAATGCATTCAAAATTTTTCATATTTTAACCAAAAAAAAAACGAAAGAAAGAAGTGATAAAATGTGCAACCGAAGATTTAAATTTTCAACAAAATATTAGAAAAATAAATTAAAAATTTGTTGTTTAATTTCTACTAGAAGAGATGACTTATGAAAGCAAAAAGAGGAATTTTTAACCAAAAAGTTGAATTTTGAACAAAAACATGATTTAAAAATAAAAAAAATGGAAAAGTTACACTTTCAGTAAAAAAAATAAATAAATTTTAAATCAAACAAAAAAAAGAAAATAATTTCAACTTTTGCCCAAGTAGTTGAATATACAACTAAAGTTATGAATTTGCCAACGGAAATCACAAATAATCAATAATAAAAAATTATTTGGTCGAAAAGGAAAAAAAAATCATAAAAATTCTTGAACTCTCTACCCAAAAGTTGAATTTTCAAAAAAAAGTTCATTTTCAACCAAACAGTTGAATTTTCAAAAAAAAAAAAGAAAACTCAAAACAAAAAAATTAGCTAAAAAAACGGAAAAGTTACATTTCAAGTAATAAAATTAATTTAAAAAAAAGAATGGTCAGTAAGTAAAATCCCAAAGAGTGGAATTTCCAATTAAAAAACATAATTTTTCACAAAATAATTCAAATTTAAATCAGAGATGAATTTTAAAAAAATTACTCTTTCAACCAAGTTGAAAAAAAGTTTAACCAATAGTTAAATTCTCAACCAAAAGAGATTAATTTTCAACCAGACAGTTACATTTTTATCTAAAAAAAAATGAAATTTATCCTAAAACAGATGAATTAAAAAAAAACGAATTATTAAAATAAAACTTCAATTTGTAACTAAAAAAGATTTCAGTTTAACTTTTCGAAACCAAAATATGAGTTTTCAACAAAAAGTTATTTTTCTACGGAAAGACCAAATTTTTCAACCCAAAAAGACGAGTTTTCAACAAAACGATTGAATTTTTCCCTGATAAATTTTTCGTTTTTCCTTTCATAGAAAGTCCTTGACTTTTGAAAGATTTTTTTAAAAATCCCTGACTTTTCCCTGATTGTTAGGCTTTTCCTGATTTATTGCCACCCTGAATAATGTTACCAGTCCTAAGAAAGAGTACCAGAACTATCAGTAACAGAAAAAGTAACAATAGTAGTAACAGTACTATTAGTACTTCTAATTTTGACTGTTACTTTTTATACAAGTAAATGATAATGCTATTATTTTTCTTACTTTTTCTGGTGACTATAGTTTTGGTAGATTTTTTTAGGATTAATAGTACTATTAGTACAATTTCTTTTTTTTTAGTACTACTATTAGGGTGACTTCTGGTGCTAGCTACTGTCGCTTGGGATTAATAATAATATTATTAGTACTGTTACCAGTACCAGGAAAAGCAACACTTTTAGTAACAGTACTAACATAAGTAATAAAGCAACAGCAAAGTACAATTAGTACTATTACTGATGAGGTTACTTTTTCTGACACTAAGTGTCCTTCCACTTTTTGTTATGACTAGTAACAATATTATTGGTACTGTTATGTGTACTTATAATACTATTAGTATACGAGATAGTAAAAGAACTTCAAGTATCAGGAAAAGTAACATTATAAGTGCCAGTGCTAATATAAGTATTAAACTGAGAGTGAAGTACTAATAGTACTGTTACTGCTAAGGTAACTTTTTCTGGTAATGATAGTTCTGCTACTCTTTCTTAGGAATAGCAACAATATTATTTGTACTGTTACTTTTACTAATAGTTCTATTAATATACGAGAGAGTAGGATAACTACCAGTACCAGGAAAAGTAAAATCATTAGTAACAATGATAATATGAGTATCAAAGTAACATAAAAGTACTTATAGTACTGTTACTTCTTAGGTAAATTTTTCTGGTACTGATAGTTCTGCTACTCTTTCTTAGGAATAGTAACAATATTATTTGTAATGTTACTTGTACTAGTAGTACTATTAATGTACGAAAAAGTACGAGAACTACTAGTATCAGGAAAAGTAACACTATCAGGAACAGTTCTCGCATAAGGATGAAATAACAGTGAAGTTACTAAAAGTAGTCTCACGGCTAAGGTAACTTTTATCTGGTACAGATAGTCATGCTACTCTTTCTTAGGAATAGTAACAATATTACATGTACTGTTATTTGTACTAATAGTCCTATTAATATACGAAAGAGTACGAGAACTGCCAGTACCAGGAAGAGTAACATCCTTAGTAACAATAATAATATGAGTATCAAAGTAACATCAAAGTACTAATAGTACTGATACTTCTAAGGTAAATTTTCCTGGTACTGATAGTTCTGCTACTCTTTCTTAGGAATAGTAACAATATTATTTGTACTGTTACTTGCAATAATAGTTATAATAATATACGAAAGATTACGAGAACTACCAGTACCAGGAAAAGTAACATAATTAGTAACAGTAATAATATAAGTATCGAAGTAACATCAAAGTACTAATAGTACTTTAACATGTACTAATAGTACTACTACTATAAAAAATGTATGAGAACTTTCAGTACCAGAAAAAGTAACAATGGTAGTAACAGTACTATTAGTACTTATTATTTCCACTATTACTTTTGAAACTAATAAATGATACTGCTACTATTTCTCTCACTTTTTCTAGTAAATATAATTCTGGTACAATTTTTTAGGATCAATAGTACTAATAGTACTATTCATTTTTTTGTAGTACTACTCGCAGTGTGACTTCTAGTGCTAGTGATTTAAATCTAAAAGTACCATTTTAGTACTGTTTCCAAACTAGTTTAAAAATCAAAAAATTATTGTATATTTACAGTCTCACTTCAAAAATTGCTCCTTATTCCAAAATTTGTAATTAAAATTTGAAAAATTGGTCCCTTTTAACCCTTTATTTTCTTCCTTTTTTCAGTGCACCTTCGACGACGATTATTAGTACTTAGTTAAGATTACTTAAAAATGTAAGTAATTTCATTTTTCCCAGTTTTCTGAGCTGATTGAGAAACAAGCTTTACCACCTTTCTTTAAATAGAAATTAATTTTCTTTTCTGAATTAACTGACTTGAAAAGAATATTCTTAATTGGGGCGATTAACTTTCTTAATTGGAATTACGTTATGAGACTGTTATGAAATATATTTTTTAATTAACATTTACTAACATCATAGTCCTCTTCTAATGAAACTAAAATTGATTTTTTAGTAACTAACAAATTGCTATCAAATAATAAAATTAACATTAATAGACTGTAGAATAGGCAAAAATGATTAAATTAAAAAAAAGATTTTTCAAACAAATTATTATTATTTATAACTATCTTTACATATATAGTATTGCTAAATAGTTGTGGAGCCTTTTTGTTTAAATTAATAATAATTTTTTTTTATTTTATCCTAACTGAAACGTCAAAGAAAAGCTGAAAATTTTAGAAAAATCCGCACTTTTCTGGAAATTATATAAGAGAAGATGGTTATGAACCATAATAAATTATTTAAACAATAATGTTTGTTGAATTTCATCAATTATTATCCTTCTAAGTAGAAAGCGGACAAAAAGCTAAAAATTTAAAAAAAAACTGCAACTATCTAGCATCAAGATATGAAAAAATAGTTATAAACAATAATAATTTTTTTTTAACATTTAGTGGAAGATAGTTAGGAATAATTTCAAATTGTGTAAAAAATTATGTTTGTTAAATTTAATTATTTATTACTATATACACTCAGTGAAAAATACACAAAAAGTTGAAAAATTAAGAAAAAACCGCAATTTTCTGAAATGATTCCAAGAGAATATTATTTTAAAAAATTATAAATTTTTTTAAAACAATAATTTTTGTAGAATTAAATTAATTACTACCTCACTTGGGTTAAAAATGGGCAAAAAGTGAAAAATTTTAGAAAAAATTGCAACTTTTTTGCATGATGTAGGAGAATATTGTTATAAATAATACTTGATTGTTTCAACAATTATTTTGTTTAATTGAATTGATTATAGCCTTGATTTGACTCAAATTTTGAAAATAAGTCTAGAAATTCGGAAAAAACCGTAACTTTTAATTTTATTCCAAGAGATAATTGCTAAAAACAATAATAAATTGTTTATAACATTTATGCAAACATTTAATTATCAGCAGAAAGTGATATATAATATATTTGGAACAATTTGTATTTTAAAAACCTCAAAAAAATTATAATCAGCGCCATAAACTCGCAAAATCCAATTTTTTTCTTATGGGGTTTCTTTGGGACCCCATAAAACAGAGTTATGGGGTTGATATTTGAAAACTTATTTTTTATTTGTATTCCATAGCTAATTGTGAACTCGATTCACCTGATATTGAAGATTTCAAATAGAATTTACAAAAACTTTTTTTCTTATGGTAAATACTTGATAAACTTCATGGGGCTGCAGAATAAATATAAATAAATAAAGAAAAAAAATTAAAGGGAAAAATAAATTATTTTTTTGAGAGCATTCATTTTTTTCTGATCTCAAGGAAATTTGGGGACGACATGCATGAAAATTCGAGAGAGAAAAATTTGGACCACCCTGCTGTAGAAACATTGATTAATTTTCGAATTTTTAGAAATAATAATTATTAACGATTGGTTTTCTTTGAAATAAAAAAAATTTCATTTCTTCAACGAGAGATTTCCTCTTTCTTCTATTTTTCTTATTTATCGCTCCTCGTCAAAGAGAAGATCCAATAAGTTGCAACTCTCTTTCGTTGATTTCAGATGGACTTGATTCTTTCCTTGCTCCCAGACACGGGTTAGATAGAAAATTTATAGGAGAGGTAAGACGTCTTTTTATTAAGAAACAAGAAAAAAATCAGTCACTCATCTATTTCGAAATTAAGAAGAAATGCAAAAAGTCGAGTTATTAATTTATTATTAACCCATATATTGTTTATAATGAATTATGTATATAAAAATTCATTGGCGGTTATTCAGGAGAACTAGGGAGAAAATAATCTAATTAGCAACCAGCCAGCGCCTAATCAACGCCCGACTACAAATTGTATTGAAAAAATTGTCTATCCAGCGCCCAACCAGCGACTAAACAGCGCCTAACCAGCGCCTAGCCAGCGCCCAGCCAGCGCCAGATAAGCACTTGTCTAGAAATTTATGCAAATAATTTGTTCAAGCGGCACATGATCAGTGTCCGTCTAGAAATTTTTACGGAAAAATTGTTCAAACAGCGTCACAGTAAATCCGAATAAAAATTTTCACGACAGAATTGCCAAAGCAGGGCCTGATCAGCACCCGCATAGAAATATCAATTTTAAAATTCTTTGGGCAGCACCTCACTATAAGTTTTCACAGAACAATTGCTTAACCGCCTGCTCAGTGCCAGTATAGAACCTTCAATATAAAAAATATCCAACAAAGCGCTCAAGCAGCACCTGATCAGAGCCCGTCTAGAATTTTCAAAAAAAATTGCCTAACCAGCGCCCATATAGAAATTTTAACAAAAAAAAAACTATTCCAACAGCGTCTCATCAGTGCCCAACTAAAAATATTTACAACAAAATAGCCAAACCAGCCCTTGATCAGCGCCTCACTAGAAATTATAATAAATTGTCCAACCAGCGCCAGATAAGCGACCGTCTAAAAAATTTAATAAAAAAGAGGTAGATCAGTACCCAAATAAAAACTTTTACAACAAATTGCCTAACCAGCGCCTGGTCAGGACGCGTCTAGAAATTCTAAAATTATCCATCCAGCACCCAACCTGCGCCTGATCAGCACCAGATAGAAAATCTTTTATGAAAATTTCTCAGATAGCGCTTGATCATTGCCAAATTGTGAAATTTTATAAAAAATTGACAAACCACTGCCTGTTTACTACCCGTTTAAAAATTTTAATAATAAAAACATCTAAAAAAGGATCCAACCAGCGCCTGATCAGCGCTCTAACAGAAATTTTTATTAAAAAATGTCCAAACTGTGCCTGATCAGCACCCGTATAAGAAATTAAAAAAAAAAATGGTTCAACAAGCACCCAACCTGCGTCTGATCAGCACCCCACTGAAAATGATAATTAAGAATATTTCACATAGCGCCTGATCAGTGCCCGACTGAATTTTTTTTACAAAAATGAAAAATTGTCCAACCAGTGCCTGATCAGCACCCGAGTGGAAACATTAACTAAAACCTGTTCAAATAACGCACCATCAGTGCCAAACAAAAATTTTTCACAGCAAATTGCCAAATTACTGCCTGATCAGCGCCCGTTTTGAAGTTTAAATTTAATAAAATATCAAAAAAGCGTCCAACTAGCGCCTGATCAGAGCATGTATAGAAATTTTATTTCTAAAAGTGTCGATTCAACTCCCAATCTACGCCTGATCCGCACCCGACTAAAAATGGTCAGTGTCCAACTAAAAATTTGTACAGAGAATTGCTAAACGAGAGCCTGTTCAGCATCCCTATACAATTTTCTTTAAAGATTGCCTAACCAGCACCCAATCAGCGCCCGATCAGCAACAGACTCGGAATGGTAACTAAAAATTGGTAAAATTGTGCCTGATCAGTGCCCAACTAACAAATTTTACAGAAAATTGCCTAACCACTGCCTGATCAGCGCCCGGTGAGAACTTTAGTTAGAAAAAATATTCAAAAAAACATGAAACCAGCGTCTGATCATCACCTAACTAAAAATTGTAATAAAAAAATGTCCAACCAGTTCCTGATTAGCACTCGTATGTGAATTTCATTTGAAAAATTGTCCAACCAGCGCCTGATCAGCACCTGACTGGAAATGATAATGAAAAATTGCCAAACCATTGCCTGATGAGCGCCCGTTTAGAAATTTTAATTTAAAAAAAAACACAAATGCGTCCAACCAGCGCCTGATCAGCGCCCCACTACAAATTGTCATAAGAAATTGTCTAATCAGCGCCTGATCAGTGCCCAACTAAAAATGTGTACTGAATTTTAATTTTTAATTTTGTAATATAATAATGAAACATAACTGAGCATCGACTAATTGTACTTTTTTCTTCAGACTCGAAATATATTTTAATCAAATGTTTCGACATATCCAAACTACGAGAATGTGAAGAAAGAAAAATTTTGTTTTTTGTAACGAAGATATTTGAAAAAAATTAAATCTTGTTCCTTATCCTCAATCCGAGCAGTATTTCAAATAAAATCACTATTTTGGATTCAGGAAGTGGGACAAGAAAATGGGGAAACTCAATCGCTATATTAGTGTTATTCGGTAGAGATAACCGTATCAATAAAAAAATATATATCTTCGATGTCATTTTGTTCTGGATAAAAATGGAAAAGAGATTTAAAAAATGCATTATTTTTGTTTAAATGTTTGTAGTATTACGTAGTTATTATAATAAATCACTAACGATATTTATTAACAATATTTATTTACATTTATTCATATTTATTGTAAATATTCATTATTCCTTTAATTTCGATAGCATTTATCTTGAAAGAAATATATAGTGAACTTTCACTTATTCCAAGGGCAGAGAAACGTAAACATTCGAGTATTCCAAGCCTGCGAGGGATAGTGGTGGGAGGTGGAGGAGCTTCGCCACTTGGAATATCCGAGCGTGGAGGGACTTGGAATAAGTGAGCCTTGGAATAAGTGCGAGTTAACTGTGAATTTAAGTTTGTAAATATATTTATAAACAAATGAGAAAGTATTTCAAATCTTTCCAAATTTTCCATTTTTATCCAAAAATTTCGCTTCTTTTGATTGATCAATTTTGTAAGATATTCGTAAGTAGAACTTAGCATGCGCATTTATTTAAAATAGAATATTCGACAAATTAAAAAATAGTTTTAATTTTTTCCGTGTATTGTCGATTTCGAATACAAAATATACCAAAAAAATCGACATCCACGAAAATCCCAGAGCTTTAATTTATTTTCAAATAGAAATTGTATTTAATCTTAAGTACCCGATAGGAATAAAAAATCGTCTTGAAAATTGTCGATAAACTTTAATATCAAAATGAGGAACGTATTTTCATCGTGTTATATGTCTCTAGATCGTAAAAAAATACTAAAGAATTTATTGTCAATCGACGTAATATTGTATCAAAATATCATAAATCAAAAAAACTCGTAACTGTGTGCGTCAACGCGTTTATCAATTTAAAAATAGTTTTTAAATAAAAATATTCGCTGGAGGAATGCGACCTCTCTGAAAAACAAAAACTCGATGTTTTAAATAAAATTTTTTATTTTCTGGTCAAATAATGATATAGGCAAGTCAAATTTATTTTCCTTTCTTCTTCAACGTATATGAAATATACGCCCTGAAAAAAATATTTCACATTTTCAAAGAATTTTATTCTTATTTTTTCAACATATGGTGTAATTTTCGATTAATAAATAATTTTCAAAACCCCTGGAAAAGTAAAGTATTTTTTTTAGGATCAGAAAATTTATGTGCTGCTCAAGTGGCAGAATAGGGTATTAGTAAAAAATAAATCTTTGTGGAGGCGAGTGCGAAAAACAGAATGTCAGATTTCGAAAATTTTTTAATTTTTAAAAATTAAGAATAGTCTTTTTTGCTTCGTTACATTTGGGGCGTAACAAGCAAAATAAAAAAAAAAAATTTTTTCCTAGACAACGATTATGTGAGAGTGTGATTAAATGTTTTTGATTGTTTGTCGTAGAAGGTGCATCAGATTGACAGAAAAATAAAATTTGAATGCCAATTTATGTCTATTTTATTCACTACCTTTACCTCTTTATATACCATCAACCGGGGTAATTATGGAATAGTAATTATCATTTTGGTTATTATTATGAATCAAGTATTTTTTTGTTATAATAATAATCAATAATAATAACAATAGTTGAAAAAATAGTGTTTTTAAATTAAGTTTTTTTTATCGACATCGAATTCTTTGGAGGGTTCTTTTCTGTGCTATGAATGGTTCTACATTACCGGTCGAGTGCAATTCGTATAGGTAAGAAACTATTTTTTTATCGCTGACACGAATCTTAAATAGTTTTCGATACCAGAAAATTTTAGTTATGGAATCTGTTTTCCGAAATGTTTTCTCGATCATTTTTAATTTAATAATTTTTTTTTATTATGCATATTTGTATCAGCACCATTCCCATGATATTCCTTAATAATAATATTTTTTTGAAAAACAACAAGGGTTTGTGAATCTGATTGATATTTGCAATAATATGTTAGTAGTAAAAGGGTTCTGGTCCGTGATAATACTGCTCGACATTACCGACAAAGTCGGTAATGTAGAATATTTGTTGGCATGGATACGAATCCTAGGTAGAAGAAGCGTGGGAAGGGGATGTGAGGGTAGGAGAATCAGGTGAAGTATGAGAGTGAAATTCGGAGACGTGAGGAGAGGGGAACTAGAGGAAAAAGAAGTAAGGGAAGTGAGGGGTTGGGATGTGAGGTTAGTAGAAGAAGGTGAAGTATTGAGTAAAATTAGGAGATGTGCAGAGAAGGAAAGTGGAGGAAAAAAGTAAGGCAAGTGTGAGAAGGAGATGTGAGGGAAGGAGAAGAAGATGAAGTATTAGAGTGAAATTAAGAGATGTGAGGAGGCGGTATATAGAGGAAGGAGAAGTAAGGCAAGTCAGAGGAGGGGATCTGAGGAAAGGAGAAGAAGGTGAAGTATGAGAGTCAAATTAGGAGATGTGTGGAAAGGGGATGTGAAGGAAGAAGAAGTAAGGCATGTGAAAGGAAGGGAAGTGAGTGTAAGTGAGGGTTTTGGAAATAAGAAATGTGAGGGGGCTAAAAGTAGGGGAAGTTAGTGGAATGGAAGCCAGGGATGTGTGAGGAGGGGAGGTATAGAAAAGGAAAGTAAGAGAAATGAAGGGACAGAAACTAGGAGGAGTGAGGAATGAGGAGGATGGGAGGGAAGGGAATGTAGAGGTAAAGAGAAGTAAAGGAGAAAAGAAAAGTAAAGAAGTAGACGGTCAAAGAAGTGAAGAGAGGAGGAGAAAGAGAAGTGAGGGAGTGGTAATAAGTGTAAGTGAGTGACGGGAAGTAAGGGAAATGAAGAAAGTAAGCAAAGTGGAGGATGTGAGTACAGAAATAGGAATAGTATGGGATTGAAATTAGGGAAATGAGGGGTTGGGAAGTTATAGATGTAGGGGAGTTAGGTTAGAAGAAGAAAAAGAATTAATGGAGGGGAAATAAGGGAAGTGAAGGGATGGAAAGTGAGGTTCAGAGGGAAGGAAAAGTAGAGGAAGAAGAAGTAAGGTAAGTGAGTAAGGAAAAGTAAGGGAAAATTAGGAAAAGTCAGGAAAAGTGAGGGAATATAAAGAAGGATAAGTGAGGGATGCGAGGGGATGAGATTTGAAGAAAGTAGGGAAGGGGAAGTAGGAGAAGTAAAGGAATGGAAGTGAGGAAAAGTGAGGGATGAAAAGTAGGAAAAGTGAGGGAATTAAAGGGAGGGGGAGCATGATAAGTGTGGGAGAGTGATTAGGAAGGGGAGTGCGAGGGAAGTGGAATGGGGAGAATCAGCGAGAGGGGCAGTATATTATTAAATAAGATAACGGTTTTTTGAATGAATAAAAGTAACAAATAAATATTCTGATGAAGGGGGAAAGGGTAGAGAAAGTGGATGAAGCGGAAGGGGAAGTATGAGAACTGACGGGAAGTGATGAAATCAGAAGTAGAGGAAGTAAGGAGAGTGGAGGAATGGGGAGCAGGGGAAATGTGATAATGTGAGGGAAGGGGCAGAAGGAGAAGTAAGGGAGGGGAAGTAGGGAAAGTTAGGGGATGAAAAGTGAGCATTAGGGGAAGGAGAAGTAGGAGAAATGAAGGAGTGGAAGTGAGGAAAAGTTAGGGATCGAAAGTAGGGAAAATAAGGGAATTAAAGGGAAGTGAAGCATGATAATTGTGAGAAAGTGATTTGGAAGGGGGGTACGAGGAAGTGAAATCGAGGGATTCGGCGAGAGGGGAAGTAGGTTGAATAATAAGATAACGGCTTTTTGAATGAATAACAGTAACAAATGAATATTCCGATGAAGGAGGGAAGGGTACTTTGAAATAAGGATGAAAGAGAAGACTAGGGAGAGGAAATAAATAAAGCGGAAGGGGAAGTATGAGAACTCAAGGAAAGTGATGGAATCAGAAGTAGGAGAAGTAAGGGGAGTGGAGGAATAGGAAGTAGGAGAAGTGTAAGAATGTGAGGGAAGGGCAGTAGAAGAAGTGAGGGAGTGAAAGTAGAGGAAGTGTGGAGAGGGAAGCTAGGGGAAGTGAGAAAAAGTAAGGGTTCAGAAGTGTGGTAACTGAAGGGATGGGAAGTGTGGAAAAGGGAAGTAATGGAAGTTTGTGAAAGTAAGGTGGTTGGAAGTGACTAATCTGAGTGTAGTGGAAACAGGAGAAGTAAGATAATTGTGAAACATTATGATAAAGAGGGTGGTACGGTTATTTAGAAATAACGATTGTATTATTGGATGATAAAAATTTTAATTTGTACATTAATTATATGAATCGAATACTATTAATCATTATTTTTTAAATGAATATAAATGTGATGTTTTATGTGTAAGGAAGTGACTAGAAGTCTAGTAGGAATGTGAGATTGAGTAGGCATGGCGAAGTAGATGATGGAAGTAACGAACGGGGAAGTATGGAATGGAAGATTAGGGAGAGAAAGTAGATGAAGAGGGGGGAAGTATGAGAAGTAAGGGGAAGTGAAGGGATTGGAAGTAAGGAATGTGATAGGAGTGATGGGAGTGAAGGTATGGTAAGTTGGGAAAGTGAGGAGAAGGAAAGACGGGGAAGGAAGGGGATCGGAAGTGGGGTAAATCAGGGCTTGAGAAGTGTTCGAAGGGGAAGTAGAGAAAGTGAGTGAAAGTGAAGGAGCAGTAAGAGAAGTATGGGAGTGGAAGTAGAGGAAGTGTGGAGAAGGGAAGTAGGGGAAGTGAGAAGAAGTAAGGGTTGAAAAGTGGGTGAATGAAGGGGTGGGAAGTTGCAGAAAGGGAAGTAAGTGACTTTTTTGAGTGTAGTGGAAACAGGAGAAGTAAGATAATAGTAAAATATCCTAATAAAGGGTGTGGTAGGATTATTTAAAAATAATGATTTTATTATTGGATTAAAAAATTTTAATTCAAGCATCAATTACATAAATCAAATACTATCAATTATTATTTTTTAAATGAATATAAGCGTGATGTTTACTTCAAAGTTTTATGGGAGAGGAAGTGAGAGGAGGTGTAGTAGGGAAGTGAGGTTGAGTGGGCATGGCGAAATAGGTGATGGAATTGACGAACAGGGAAGTATGGAATGGAAGATTAGGGAGAGAAAGTAGATGAAAAGGGGAGGGGAGTATGAGAAGTAACAGGAAGTTTAGGGTGAAAGTTAGGGGATAGGAAGTAAAATTATTATTCGATATCTTGCTCAATTGAATAGTCTGTGTATATATCAATAGTCATAACAAATAAATATTCTAGTTAAGGAAGTAGGTGTATTTAGGAATAGCGATAATATAATTCAATTAAAAAATTGATATTTCAATATTAATTATATAAATTTCATACTATTAATTATCATTGTTCAAATTAATATAACCGTCATGTGTATTTCAAAGTTAATACTTGATGGGTGGAGAAGTGAGGGGAGGTGTAGTAGGAAAGTGAGAGTGAGTAGGTGTGACGAAGTAGGGGATGGGAGACAAAGGTGGTTCAGTATGGAAGGAAAGATAAGGGAGAGTGAGTTCATGAAGAGGATTGGGAAGTATGAGAAGTAAGGGGAGCGAGTGGTAGGAAAGTGAAAGAATGTAAGTGAAGTGGCAGTAGGGGAAGTAATGGAGTGGAAGTAGGGAAAATGAGGTGAAGTAAGATGAGGGAGAGTAGGAGAATTCAGGAAGAGGTAGTAGGGGAAGTCATGGGAGATTAAGTGGAGGGTAAGTAGAGGAAATGTGAAGGATGTAAACGAGAATAAGGTAAATAGCAGGAGTGAGGGAATGGAAGGTAATGGATATGAGAGGAAGGGTAGTAGGGAAGTGAGGGTGAGTGGAAAAATAGGAGTTTGGTGAGGGGAAGTTAGTCAAGGGTAGGGGAAGTGAGGGGAAGTAAGAAGAGAGGAATTAGTAAAAGGAGAATAAGATCGGAAAAGATATGATAGAAGAGGAGAGGTCAGAAAAGGGGAGTGTTAAGGAAAGGGGGGGGGGGGAGATTTGGAAGAATTAACCTTTTAATAGGCTACAAAACCCCTTTTT
This sequence comes from Andricus quercusramuli, assembly GCA_932178445.1. Classification (NCBI taxonomy): domain Eukaryota; kingdom Metazoa; phylum Arthropoda; class Insecta; order Hymenoptera; family Cynipidae; genus Andricus; species Andricus quercusramuli. Next base: position 35,128 of record CAKNXH010059262.1, on the reverse strand, counting down.
TGTAGACGCATGACGCTTACTTTCACTAATTTTTCAATATTAGGATCAAAAGAATGGAATAATATACCTTATTTATTTAAATCTTTCTTTGAAATACTCAGAGGATGGACAAATTTCATCCTATCTTTATTGTTTTGTTCGACATATTAGAATGATGTCTTGTACATCAATAAGATTACCAAGACTGAGATTGAATCTTCCAATCTGATAAACTGATTCCACCTTTGTTTCAAATTCATTTTTCGATTCTTTTCCACTCAGCTTCTTGTCCTTCTTCCTTTCCTTGTTCGATTCAATTTCTTTTTCCGGTTTTCTGGGATGAAATTTTATACTGAAGTCCACCTTCGGAATAGAAATTTTGTAAATTAAATAATAATAATTATTATTTTAAAATTTTCGATAGACCTTCTTATAATTAATTAGAAACAAAACAGTAGAATTTTCAAGCTGAAAATATTTTTTCAACCCATCTGATTCTATTAAATCCTATTTGATTCTTTCCGACCTAATTTGATTTTATCCGATCCTATCTGATGCTATCTGATCCTATTTGGTTATGCGAGACTCTTTCCGATCCTATGTGGGCCTATCTGCTTCTATATGTGTATAATTGATTCTATCAAATCCTATTTCTTTCTATCCAACCCAATCCGATTTTTTTTATCCTATTTGATTCGATCCCATCCAATAATAACTGATTCTCTCTGGTCCTATTTGACTCTATTCGATCCTGTCTGGCTCT
>CAKNXH010059262.1:0-17983 GCA_932178445.1 Andricus quercusramuli | reverse complement strand
ATATTCCTCTTCATCAAATATCCCCCTTCCAATATTTATATCCTTTTCGATCATTTTCTTTCCTTTTTCTAATTTCATATCCTGTTCTATATTTTTCTATAATTTTGTATAATTATCTATACTTTTCTATGGTTGTTTATCCTTTTTATAATTTTCTAGCCTTTCTCTATCAATTTCTATAATTTTATTTCTTTTTCCATAATTGCTATCCTTTTCTATAGTTTTAAATAATTTTCTATAATTTTCTACACTTTTTTATCCTTTCTGAATCAATTTCTATCATCTTCTACCATTTTCTATCCTTTATATAATTTTGTATCGTTGCTTATCCATTCCTATATTTTGCTATACTTTTCTGTCTTTTTTTATCCCATTTCGCTTTCGAATAATGTTATCCTTTTTCACTCTATTTGAACCTCTCTGTATCATATTCCTTTTCATCAAATATCCCCCTTCCAATATTTATATCCTTTTCTATCATTTTCTTTCCTTTTAATAATTTCATATTCTTTTCTATAATTTATATCCTTTTCTTTATTTTTCTATAATTTTGTATAATTATCTATACTTTTCTATAGTTTTTTATCTTTTTTATAATTCTCTAGCATTTCTCTATCAGTTTCTATCCTTTTCTATCCTTTTCTTTCCTTTTCTATAATTGCTATCATTTTCTATAGTTTTATATAATTTTCTATAATTTTCTATACTTTGTTATCCTTTCTCAATCAATTTCTATCCTCTTCTACCATTTTCTATCCTTTTATATAATTTTGTATCGTTGCTTATCCATTCCTATATTTTGCTATACTTTTCTGTCTTTTTTTATCCCATTTTGCTTTGGAATAATCTTATCCTTTTCCGTCTCCTTTGAATATAATTTTTTTATTCCTGTCCTCTTTATCATATTTTTTCTTCTCAATATTTATCTCCTTTTCTATCCTTCTGTCCTTTTCTATCATTTTCAATCATTTTCCATGATTTTCCATCATTTTACTTTTTCTGTACTTTTTCACCCAATTCCGCTTTCGAATAATTGTATCCTTTTCCATCCCCTTGGAACCTACTTCTATTCTATTTCTCTTTATCCTTATCCTCCTTCCTAATATTTCTATCATTTTCCAACCTTTTTTATATTTTTTCACTTTTTTCTATTGTTTTCTATCCTTTCCGCTTTTTTCTTTCCCTTTCTACCTTTTTCTACCCTTGACTGTCCTTCTTATGATATTTCACTTTGGAATTCTTTCCCATCCCCCTCGACTCTATTTCCATTCTGTTTCTCTTTACCATATTTATTCTTCCCAATATTACTATAATTTTATATTATTGTCTATCTTTTTGACCTTTCAGGCCTCTTCTCATCCTATTCCGGTTTTGAATAATTTTATCCTTTTCTATCCTCATTGAATCTATTTCAAATCTGTTCCTCTTAATCATATTCCGTTTTCCTATTATTTTTAACTTTTTCAGATAATTTCTATCCTCTTCTATTCTTTTCTATTCTTTTTTACCCTTTTCTATCCTTTTCTATCATTTTCTATAGTTTTTCATCCTATTCCGCTTTCGAATTATGTTACCATTTTTCATTCCCTTTGAATCAATTTCTATTTTGTTTCTCTTTATCTTATTTCTTCTTCATATTATTTCTATCATTTTTACACATTTTTTATCCTTCTGATCTATTCTGTTTCTTTCATCCTATCCCACTTTTGAATAATTGTATTCTTATTCCATCCTCTTTGAATCTACTTCTATTCTATTCCTCTTTTTCATATCTCGTCTTCCTAATATTTCTGCCCTTTTTCATTAATTTCTATTCTTTTCCAGCCTTTTCTATCCTTTTCTATCATTTTCTATACTTTTCTATACTTTTCTATCCTTTTGTGTCGCTGTTCATCCTATTCCGCTGTCTAATTATTTTTTTCTCTCTGTCATATTTTTTCTTCCTAATATTTCCTATCCAATCCTATTATCTACTATCCTTGTTTATTGATTTCTATACTTTTCTATACTTTTCTATCATTTGTATATTTTCTGTCCCTTCTCATCCTGCATCATCTTCCAATAATTTCATCCTTTCTTGATGAATATTTTGTATCCTTTGTTATCCGATTTCAAATTCTATTATGTATTATACTTATATTTATAGAATCGGTCCTTTTCTATCAAATTTCATCATTTTTTATCATATTACTCTTGCCAAAAATCATATTCGTTCTTTTTCTTTAATTTCCAGTTCCAATATTGAAAATGGTATCCTCTTCTATTTCTTTTTATCATTCTGTATAGATTTCTCTCCACTTCTATCTTTCTTTGTCCCTTTTGATCAAATTTCAGTTTCTAACCATTTTACCTTTTTGATCCCCTTGTAACCTATTTATATTCTATCCCCTTTTATCACATTTCTTCTTGCTAGTATTTCTATTATTTTCTATTCCTTTCCAGCCTTTCCTATCCGTTTCTATCCTTTTCTAGCCCTGTCTATCCTTGTCAATCTTTTTTCAGCCTTGTCTAGGCCTGCTTATCCTTTTATACCCTTTTCTATCCTTTTCTGTCCTTTTCATTTTTTCTGCCTCTGCTCATTTTATTCCGCTTATGAACAATCTTATCCTCTTCCATCCGCTTTGAATATATTTTTATTTCTTGTTCCTCATATTTCTGTCCTTTTGATCGTATTTACCCTTTTGTATCTGTTTCTATCCATTTCTATCATTTCATACAATTTTCTATCCTTTTCTACCCAGTTCTACACTTTTCTATCCTTCTCTATTCTTTTTACCTTTTGCTTCCCTTCTCATCCTATCCTTTCATATAATTTTCTATCCTTTTCTACCCTCTTCTACACTTTTCTATCCTTTTCTACCCTGTTCTACACTTTTCTATCCTTCTCTATTCTTTTTACCTTTTGTTTCCCTTTTCATCCTATCCTTTCATATAATTTTCTATCCTTTTCTACCCTGTTCTACACTTTTCTAGCCTTCTCTATTCATTTTATCTTTTGTTTCCCTGTGTATGCATTCCTATCCTTCTCTGTCAATTTTCATTAAATTTCAGTTCCTAAACATTTTCCTTATTTCATCTCATTCAAACCATTTTCTAACCTATTCCTTTTGATTATATATCTTCTTCTCAATATTTCTATCCTTTTCTACTCTTTTTTATCTAAGCTACCTTTTCAGTCTCTTTTCATTCTGTTCTCTGTTCTACTTCCAAATATCCCATCCATTTCTGCCTTTTTCTATACCTTCCTATATTTTTCAAACTTTTTTCAATCCTTCTTATCTTTTCTGTCCCTTTTCTGTTTCTTGTCTGCTTTAAAATAATTTTTTCCTTTCCCATTTGAACTTATTTCTATTCTATTCCTCTTCAGCATATTTTTTCTTCCTGATATTTCTATTGTTATATTATCCATTCTTTTCCATTATTTTCTATCCTTTCTATCATTTTCTATCCTTTTCTATAATTGTCTATCCTTTTCTATCCTTTTCTATCCCTTTCTATTCTTTGCTATCCTTTTCTATTGGTTTTCATCTGGAATATCACTTCTAGCCTTTCTATTCTTTTATATTCTTTTATATCCTTTTCTATCATTTTCTATCCGTTTCTATCATTTTCTATCCTTTTCTATCCTTTTCTATCCTTTTCTATTCCTTTCAATACTTTTATATCAATTTCTATCCTTTTCTATCCGTTTCTCTCCAATATACTTTTTCTATCCTTTTCTGTCCCTTTTTATCATATTCCAGTTCCAAATAATATTATCCTTTTCCCTTTTTCTTCAATCTCATTTCTAGTCTATTCCTCTTTGTTATATTTCCTTTTTCAAATATTTCTTTCCTTCCCTATTATTTTCTACTACTTTTTTATCCAATTCTATTCTTAATAATTGTATCCTTTTCTATCCCTTTAAACCCCAATTCTACTTTATTTCTCTTCATATTCGTTTCTAAAATACTTCTATTCATTTCTTTTGATTTTAATCAGTTTTCCATTAAAATATTTCTATCCTTTTCCATCCTACTTGATTATAATTATTTTCTATTCTTTTTTAGCCTTTTCAATCATTTTTAATCATATTTTTGTCTTATTTCTTCCTTGTTGTATAAGTTTCTTATTTTTTTTATAACCATTATATTCAATTTTAATTTCATTATTTAATCAATGTTATATAGTACTTTAATTACAAAAATTTAATTTTCAGTTCTTTACTAGTATTCTTTATTTGAGTTTATTTTCCGTTTTATTTTATTTTTTTTAATCCAAGTTCCATTGCAGGTACGTAAAACTCGTAACCAATAAAAGTTATCGCTTTCTTTTCTCTTTAATTACGCTACCTTAATCAAAGAAAATGAATTGTTTATGTGCAATTGAGACCACTGGTAGAAACATTGGCTCGTTCTTTCAAAATCAATAGGAAGTAAACATTTTTAATACTTTTTAATATTAAATTAAAATTGAATAAATACTATCTTTGAACATTTCAAGAATTTTTTCTTAATTTAATTAATTTAAACAAAATTTTTAACTAAATAGGAAAATAATTAATTTTTAAGTTAATTTAATTTAAATTTAATTTTATACCTTGTGTCGGTATTGTAGAACTCTGTAATTAGAGTAACTATTCTGAAAACCAAATTATAAAATTATTCGTCTCTGAGATTTTACATCAGTTGAAATATTTTATATTTAATCAAAATTTATTTCAAAATTTTTGAAAATTTCTATGACGGTAATGCAGGTTTCTCTAAAAGAGTTAGTCTTACCTAGTCGGTAAGTTACTGATGAATTATCGACACCCAGGGGTTACCGCTTGCCGATAAATTTAAATGTAACTGATCAAGTAATTTAATTTGAAAATGAAAATTAAGCTTTCAAAATAAGTCAGAGATTCATTATTAATATTTCACCTTGACTGATATTCTATATGAGAAATTACTATTTTTAAACAATTTAAAAAGTTGTATTTTATTTAAATCATGATTATCATTCATATTCAATATTTAATTAAATTGTAAAATAATTTCTGCATTTTTGTAGAATGGTTCAGCTCTAATTCTCTGGTGATACACAACTGAAAATAGATAAAACAGAACAATTTTGAATTTAACTTTATACCCTGAGTCGGTATTGCAGAACCCTGTGATAACCCTAACTTTTACAGAAATCAATTTATAAAATTATCCGTCGTCTGAGATTTTTTTATTGAGAATTTATTTAGAATTTATTGAGATTTCACATCAGTTAAAGTATATTATTTTTAATTATATTTTTATACAAAATTTTTGAAGATTTCCGTGACGGTAATGCAGGTTTCTTTTAAAAAGTTAGTCCTGCCTGGTCGGTAAGTTACTCGCATATCAGGGGTCACCACTTGCCACTAAATTTAAAATTGACTGATAAAGCAGTTCATTTTGCAAATTAAAATTTTCAAAATGAATTATAGATTGTTTATTTATTTTTCAACCTAAAAATATTCCTAATGAGGAGTTACTGTTTTCAAAATATATTTCTTTTTACCTTCATTTTTAATTCTTCAGATTGTCCGGGTTTCGCTTCCAATCTGGCTACTAATATTTTTGGTTCGATGGTCCAATTCGGAACTACACCATTTCCGGAAACAGCCATTCGCCAAGTTGTTAGAGTTCCGGTGGCGCGAATTTCAAAAAATTCTTGCACCTGTGCATTTAAATTGTAACATTTATTTATTGATTAAAATAAAAGTAATTCATTCATTTGCAATTGGGAAGTTTACAATTTACAAATTAACTAATTAGATATTTATTTTTAAATTAACTATAACTTACAATTGATTAATTTTGCACTTTAGATTAAAATCATTGAATTTTTAAAATCTCGTTTATGAGTGCACAATTCCAATATTTTCTTTTTCTAAAATTTTAAAGTGTCGGGATTTTTTTTCAGAGGCTTTGACTTCAAAACATTCAACTTAGTTTTCAAATTCTAATTGTCAAATTTTATTCGTTTTGAATAAGAAATTATTCAAATTAAAAAGTTAAAATTTTTAATAATTAAATTCTAAACGCTTTGAACAAATAATAATTAGATTCCAATTCCTTCCAACTTTGAATATTCTAATTTTACAAATAATATGCTGAAAACGTTCAAACTATTTTTTTATGCCCTATTTTTGAAATTCCAATAAAAAATCATTAAATTTCGAGATTGAAAAAAAAATTTCAATTTTGAACGCTTTGAATTTCAAATAATACAATTTTAAATAGACATTTGAATTTTTTCAGATTAAAGATAGAAGAGTTTGTGATTAATTTCATATTTATAAGTATTAAAATTAATTTAATTTAATGGAGAAAAATATTTCAAGAAAATAGTTTGTGGGATAAATAATAAATTCTCTAAAATTAAAAAATGTAATTATGCATAAATAAAAATTCTTGAACTTTTATTAGTTTTTTGATAGTGGAATTTAAAACTTGCATAATTTTTCATTGTGAATTTTCAAAATAAAAAACTTTTCAATCTTACAAATATATAAATAAAAATTCTTAAATTGAGATCATTTTGAAGATCAATAGTCAAGTTTTCAATTTTAAACCTTCAAATTTAAAAAATTTGTATTGTGAATCATCAAAATGACAGAAATGTTTATTCATATATGGTCAACATTAACAAATAATCAATAATTCAACAAATTTAATTTGAAATTCTACAATTTTGAAGAGTTAAAATTGAACACTTTTGAATTTTAAACATTTTAAAATAAAAATGATTCAATGTTTTTAATTTTGCAAGATTAACTATTCAAAGTTTTGCGATTTTCAGCGACAACAATTGAAAATTATTAACTAAAAAATCTAGAAAATCACAGGAATTTTAACTTTAAATTTTCAAAATTGAACATTTCAATTCTACAAAATTTACAATTCAAAGCTGTGCAATTTTGAAGAAATAAAATGTAAAATTCTTAAATAAAAAAAAATTGAATTGAGAGGTTTTTGAATTTGCAAGATTATATTTTAAATTTATGTAATTTGGAAGATCTTTTTTTAATAGTTCAATTTTTAGGATTTCTAATTGAAAATTCTTTAATTATGACGTTGGACAATTCAACATTTTTCAATTTTGAAGATTTACAATTGAAAAATCTTTAATTTCAAAAATGTATTGTATAAATGAAAAAATGGTAAAACTCGGATGCTTTGGAAATCAAAACTCAAGTTTTTAATTTTAAATCTTCCAAATTGTATACATTTCGAATTTTATTTACATTTTTAATTTATGTTTCTATTTAAATTGAAGGTCTTTAATTTTGATGATTCACAATCTGTGATTTTTTTTCAATTTGATGATTTTTAAGATCAATAGTCAAGTGTCGAATGCTAAATCTTCTGAATTAATGATATTTCAAAAGTAAGTTAGGAAAATTGCAGAAATTATAACTTCAAATTTTCAAAATTGAACATTTCAATTTTACAAGATTTACAATTGAAAGATGTGCAATCTATAAGAACTACAATCGAAAATTCCTGGATAAAAAAAATTAATTAGAAGTTATTAAATTTGCGAAATTTATATTTTAAAATTATTTAATTTTGAACATTTTTTTCATAGTTCAATTTTAACGTTCGAAAATGAAAAATTTTTCAATTTTGAAGATTTGCCTATGGAAAATCTTAAATTTCAAAGAAGTACTGTATAAATAAAAAAATTGTTAGACTTGGATGCTTTGGAAATCAAAAGTCAAGTTTTCTATTCCAAATCTTTAAAATGAAGAAAATTCGAATGTAAATCATTAAAATCATTAAATTTTTGTTTGCAAAGCTTAAAACTTGTGAAATTTATAATTTTTGAATATAAAAACTGAAAACTCTTTAATTTTGAAGATTTGCCATTTATAGTTCTGCAATTTTGAAGAGCTCTAATAGAAATTTTTTGAATTTCAAAGATGTATACATTAAAATTCTTGAATTTGGATGATTTTGAAAAGCAAAAGTTAAGTTTTCAAAATTTTACCTGATCTGAAATTGATTTGGAACTATTTTTTCAAAATCGTTCAATACATTTTGCTTGGAATTTCAAAAACTTCAATTCGAAATTTATGGTTATTTTTAAAAAATTTTTTGTAAACTCATATTTGAAATTTTTTTCAAAAATGTACTTTTAAATTGTTCATATTTTTGATGTTATGAAATAAACATCTAGAATTCTAGTTCACAAAATGAATTTTCAGATATTTCTATTCAAGGAGCGGATAACAGCCACTGTGAAGTTAGCTGACTAATACAAATCGGCTTGGCCAGTAGTGGGGGAAGTGGCCGCAGGTAGCTGACGGCGAAATCGCAGGTAGCTGACGGCAACGTCGCAGGTTGCTGACGGCAAAATCACAGGTAGCTGACGACGAAGTGACACTTTGCCGCCAGCTACCTGTGGCCACTCCCCCCACTACTGCGCTCGTCGCGTCGGCAACGAATTCCCCTCCTGCGCTGCTGGCGGAAAGCGCGTTTGTCATATTCACCGACGCAATGCTTCATCTTACTTTGTTACGACACTGAAATAAAATTTCTACACAAAATCGTCCTAATTGCTCAACATTCTTTGCAAGTCTTCGATTGATTCTGCCATAATAACCTCATAATTTTCTAACGCTAACCCACGCACCCGGATTGTTCCGAGATCCACACATTCTTTGTCGAAGATGGCCATTCTTGGACACTTGTTTAGGTGAATAATTAATTTAGAAAACATTTCCAAAAATATTATTTTTAGTATGAATTTTACATAAAATTGCTACTTTCAATTTTTTGGAGCATGCTAATAACAAGTACTTCTTTTTCCATTTTTTTCGAAAACCGAGCCGTGCAATGGAAAATTAACTCGATTTTCGAAGCAAAACTTCTAGTTTCCTATCCTGATATTTTCAAAGTATTAAAGTAAGGCAAACAAATAAGAAAATTTAACTATTTTTGGTTGAAAGTTTATATCTCTCTGTTGAAAAGTCCACCGTAAAATTTTTGATTAAGAATGCATTTTTTTGGGTAGAAGTTTTATCATTTGGTTTTTGGCTCAAAAATTCAACAATTTGATTACCAAAAAAAGTAATTAAATTATTGAATTTTCAAGCTAAAAAGACGAAATTTCGAATTTTCCAACCAAATTTTCAACCAAATGACTTTTTAAGAGAATCGTTGAATTCTCAACAAAATAATTAAATTTTGAATCAAATGATGAAACTCTTCACACCAAAAAAAATTCCCAACCAAAAATTTTATAGTAGACTTTTCAACTAAGAACAATTAACTTTCAACCTGAAATAGTTGGATATACTTTTCAGTTCGCATTACTTCAATAATTTTTGAATATTAGGATAGAAAACTGCAGTTCTATATAAAATTCATGCTGAAACGCTATTTTTAAAAATGTTGTCTAACTTAATCATTCACATGGACAAGCGTCTGAGAATGGCCCTCTTCGACGAACAAAGGTTGTGATCTCGGGACAGTGAGGGTGCTAACCCACGCACCCTGCGTGGGTTAGCGTCCGCAGATGACAAGGTTGTTACGGTAGGTTCAATCGAAGACTTGCAAATAATGTTGAGCAAACTGAATACAAGTATGAAGAACATGGGCCTCTTCAATTTTTTCCGCCATGTTCCACCAATTCAAAGAATCTCAAAAAATACATCATTTATGAGGTGTGTTTTTCTAGATTAAGACTTGTAAGCTTGTAAACTTTCGATGCACATAAATTTAATTTAAGCACATTTTTCAAGTCAAATAAATAATACTGTAAGAACCTCAAAGCCTGTCCCTCGATTTTTGTCATTTCAGAGCTCTTTACCGTACGTCTTTTTTTCAAGTGAAATATTGTAGTTACAGTTGAGCAATAAATACAGAAATATTAAGCCTATAGTTTAATACAAGATTCTATAAAATTGAGCTTTAAATATTAACACTCTTTTTCGCGAATCTTAAATTAAAATTGAGAAGCGCACTCTGACAACAAAAACGTCATTCCCGTACGTGCGTTAAAACCAGTTTCGAAGTGAAAAAAATTATAAAAACCAGTCCGTTACTTGCTCAGCGGTGTTGTCATTCATAAGAAGGTGACTTTTTATGATTAAAATCTGTTATTTTTTTGTGAATATTAAAAAAAGCTAAACATCATCATTTGTCTCGCGTCATTCCCGTACGGTACGGTACCATAGAAGAGCGTACGACTGCTTTTATGCGCGTGCGCGTGGATACATTTGAAAGACTACATAATAAATCCATTTATGTAATTTAAAACTTGTTTTTTTAAATGAAAAATGATAGCAAAAATTTGTCTTTTAATTTATTATGTCACCTTACGTATATTCGCAAAAATTATCTACAATAGTTAAATATTTCGTTTTTCTTAAATGGCATGCGTCACAGTATTTTTAAAAATTTTAAATAAAAAGCATTAAACTACAACTTACATCAAAACATTCCAATAATTTTTACTTTACATTATTGCAAATTTTTACTTTCATTTCTAAAAATTTCATTTATTCATAAAATTGTATACTAATTTCCGAAAAAATAAATCATATTTACATATAGCTTTTAAAATTAAATTCAGATACACATTTTACAAAATCAGGCACATTTGAAAAATTATATAATTACAATAAGGGTACTTTGAATATCAATAAATTTTTAATATAAAAATGATATCCAATGTTCAATTATATAACCTTAAATTAAATCATCAATTTATGTTACTTAATCTAAAAAAAAGCTGAACTATTACCTTCATTCAATTTAATATATATAGCGACAAAAATTATCAGCTAATAATTAATGAATAATTTCACCATATAAGAAGCTTTAAGCTTTAATATTCATTGAAACATACAAATAACTTTTACTTTTTTTCAATTTTAAGTTTTATTCAGGAAAATTTGATTTATTATTGACCTTTTAAAGTAATTCCGGAAAATTTAAGTTTTAATAGAATCAGTTAATAATTAATTAATCAGCTTATAAAATAAAAAGCATCAAACAGTTATTTACATTGAAACATTGAAATAATTTTTACTTTATATTTTTTACAAACTTGAAATTTCATTTCTGAAAATTTGAATGAATATTAACTTTTTATAGTAATTTTCTGAAAAATTAAAAAATAATATTTATATGTAATTTTGAAAATTGAATTCTGATACTCATTCAAGCATTAATCTATCATTTTCATTCCAACATTTAAATAATTTTAATTTACATTTTTTGAAATTTTCACTTTAACTTATGAAAATATGATTTATTAGTAACCTTTTATAGTAATTTGAAAAAAAAGAATCATTTCATAACATCACAAACATTGCCAGAAATTACATAATTGGAATAGAGGTACTTTAAATGTAAATCAACTTTTAAGTGAAAATTATTCCAATGTTTTGATAAAAATAACTGTTTATTGCTTTTTATTTGTTCAAATCATTGAAAGAAGTATTAAACTATAACTTTCATTAAAACATTCACATAATTTTTACTTGATATATATTTTTTAAGTTTGAACTTTCATTTTTGAATATTTGATTCATTAATAACCTCTTAAACTAATTCCAGAAAATGTAAGTTTCAATAGAATCAGTTAATAATTAATTAATCAGTTCATAACATAAAAAGCATTACACAATTATTTTCATTGAAGCACTCAAATGATTTTTACATGATATATTCTCCTTCAAACTTGAGATTTCCTTCCTATAGGCACATTTATTTAAAAAATAATAGCCCATATTCAATTAAATAACATTCAAGTAAATCATCAATTTATTAATTAATTAATTAAAATTAATTGAAAAAAAATTTAATTCAATCTTGATTCAATTTAAAGTTTGTAACAAAATTAATTGACCTATAATTAAATAAACTGATTACAACATAAAAACATGAAACTATCATTTTCAAATAATGCATTATATTTTTTAAACATGAAATATATAATTTTGAAAATTGAATTCAGATAATCATTTCAGCATTAATGTATACTTTTCATTGAAATATTCAAATAATTTTTACTTTATGTTTTTCTTTCTTCAAATCTGAACTCTCATTTCGGTCAATTTGAATTATCAATAACTTTCTAAACACATTCCAGAAAATGTAAGTTTCAATAGAATCAGTTAATAATTAATTACAAATTAATTACACTTTATTCTACGCCGTGTATTGAGAAAGTCAGTTATAGCAACCAAAGATTTAATATCTTCAAAAACAACTTACATTGAAAGTAATAGTGAAAATAAATAAGCGAAATAATTATCGGCGATCGATAAAATGAGAAATCTACTCTTTTAATTTTGTTAGTTTTGATTTTAAAATATAGAGGTCACCCTATGACTTACTATACTACTAGACTATTACGTTCAAATTTCTTGACTAATAAAATTCTTGCTGAAATTATATTCTCAAAAATGTATTCAGTGAATGTAATTCAGTATTTCGAAGAAAAAAAAATTTGTTTGTACAATGACATTTACTGTTACTTTCACGGCCATTTTTTTTAAATATAAGCATCAATATACATCGCTAAATCATTAACAAATTCATACATATAATTAAAAAAAATCCTATTCTAATCCTATTCTAATCCAATTCTCAGTTCTCAGTATCAAAATCATTGAACATTTATTTGCACTGGAATCTTTAAATAAATTTTTATAGAAAAATAAGAGCGTGTCAGAATACATTACTGAATAATAAAAACATATGCACATGTCATTTTAAAAATTGAATTAAGAAAAATGCCTCTCTTGTTCGTGCTTATCTCAGCAATATATTAAGTCCCACTCCTCCATGCCTCAGGGAAGTGAATTAAGAAAAGTCAAACTTCGACATATTGAAGCTTGGAATCTCCTGTTCAAAATGAGACCAAGAGCATAAATGAAATATTCACTTGTTTTCAACTTATAATAAAAAAAGTGGTTTTGGTCAATAGACCAAAAAATGTAGTCACCAATGAACCGTCCGATTTTCGTCTTGGTTATACTTCCACATTTTCCATAAAAATTTTGATAACCAGTCGATATTTTATCATGTTGCTAATCTCATTTTAAAGATGATATTTCAACTTTAATTCCGACAACCTTCAATTTTTCTCCATTTCCTTCCCTGAAACGTGCAAAAAGTGGAATTTTTAAAAACGAAAATTGGTGACAAATATTTTAAATGATTATATGAATAACTATTCGAGCTAGACGTCACAATCATGATAGGATAGGTGTAAATGTCATGAAGGTTAGCATAGTTATAGTACATCCTTACATGGTAATGCATACGACTTTTTTGAAGAAAATATTTAAAACGTAAAAGTAAGTTATAAATGTATGAATAGTAATATTTTTCAAGTGTAGCATGCATACTGTAAATATGTACCAACTATGCTAACCTTCCTGACATTTCCACCTATCCTATCATAACCATGACGTCATGCTAGATTACTCGATTTTAATAGATGTGTGAAACATAAATAAACTTTTATTGCATAGGTCATAGCCAATATTAAATGATATAATATTATTCTCAGTAATCAATTCCTGTTAGCACCCAAAATACAATTAAAAATTTGATAATTATATGGCTCAATATTGGAAAAATTAATCAGTTTATAACGTAAAAATTAATGAACAAATATTTCCATTGAATCATTCAAATGAGCTTTACTTTATATTTTCATGAAAATTAACATTTTAAATCAATTTCAGAAGAAATTGAAACATGTTTACATAGAATTGTGAGAACGGAATTGGGATACTCATTTCGAAATAGCAGAAACATTTAAAAAAATTATATAGTTGCGACAGAGATATGTGAAATATGAATCCATTTTCATTTCACGAATTATAACCAATATCAAACTGCATGACCTTGAAATAAATTATCAATTAATGCTCCTTAATAGAGCAAATTTATAGTTCAATCTTTATATATTTTGATATTGTAAAAGCACTAATCAGCTGATAATTAGTTATTCATTTTCCAACATAAGAAGCAATAAACAATTAATCCCTTTAAAACATTTAAATAATGTTCATTTTATATTTCTGGAAGAATTCTCAGTGTTATCAACCTTTTAAGCTAATTTCATAAAAAATTAAAACCTTATTTTGGAAATTGAATTCAGATAATCATTTCACAACACCACGAAAACTTACAAAAATGATAAAATTGGAATAGAGGTATTTTGAAAATAAATAAACTTCTATCATATGAATGATAGCCAATATTCAATTACATCGCCCTCACGTAAATAATAAAATTATGTTCGTTAATATTAAAAAATTGAAATTCAATCTTTAAGTAATGTAATATTGTGAAAAAAATTAATCAGCTAATAAATAATCAATGACTTCAGAACATGAAAAACATTAAATCATTGTTTTCATTGAAAAATGCAAATAATGTTGAGTTTATATTTTTCTGGAAATTTCAGTTATCAATAACCTTTTAAACTAATTCCACAAAAAATGAAAACATGTGTACATACAATTGTGAAAATTGAATTCGAGTAATCATGTCACATCATCAGAAACATTTTAAAAATTATGTTACTGGAAATAGGGATATTTTAAATATAAATAAACTTTTATCATACCAATTATATGCAATATTCAATTACATAACTTAAAAATAAATAATCGATTTATGTCACTTACAATTAGAAGAGAAAAATTAAAGATTATTCTTTATTTATTTACTATTGTAAATAAATTAATCAGCTAATAATTGATTAATCAGTTTACAAAATACGAAGCATTCAACTATAATTGCTATTAAAACATTCAAATAATTTTTACTTTACCTAATTTTTTTTTTAATTTGAACTTTCAGTTCTGAAAATTCAATTTATTAATAACCTTTCAAACTCATTCCAGAAAATGTAAGTTTTAATAGAATAGAATGATAATTAATCAGTTCACAACATAAAAAGCATTAAAAAATTATTTTCATTGAAGCATTCAAATAATTTTTACATTATATTCTCCTTCAAATTTGAAATTTCATTTATATACATTCAATTCATTATTAACCTTTTAAACCAATTTAAAAAAAAAACTAAAACATATGTACATATAATCTTGAAAATTGAATTCAGATAGAGTTATGTCATGTCACAAGCATTTGAAACTATTCTATAATTGCAATAGAGGTATCTCAAAGAAAAAATAAACTTTTACTATAAAAATAATAGCTAATCAATTTACAATACTTAATTTAAAAAAAAAACAAATTCGATCTCTATTTAATTAAAAAATTTTAACAAAATAATCGACCAATAATTAAGTAAATGTTAACAGCATAAAAAAGCATGCAACTATTATTTTTATAGAAACATTTAAATAATTTTTACTCAATATTTCTTTAAACATTTTATTTAGACATAATTTTATAATTTGAATTCAGATACTCAGTTGAGCAATAATCTTTCAATTTTATTGGAAGATTCAAATAATTTTTACTTTATATTTTTTTCAAATTTGAACTCTCATTTCTGATAATTTGAATTATGAATAAACTTTAAAACTAATTCCAGAAAATGTCAGTTTTAATAGAATCAGTTAATAATTAATTAATCTATCAGTTCACAATATAAAAAGCATTCAACAATTATTTTCATTGAAAAATTCAAGTAATTTTTATATTATATGTACATGTTTTTTGTTCTTAATCAGATTTTTATACATTTAATTCAATGATAACCTTTAAAACTGATTTCAAATATATATATATATATATATATATATATATATATATATATATATGTACATATCATTTTGGAAATTTAATTCATACAGTCATTTCGCAACGTAATACTTTAAAAAAATTAATCAATCAGTTCAGAAAATAAGAAGCGTGGGACTATAAGTTTCATTAAAAATTCAATTACTTTTCACTTTATATTTTTTCTTCAAGTTTGAGAATTAAGAAAGACTAGACTATTACGTGCGCGCGCAAGCACGCGCTCACTTTTTGAATTATTTCCTTTACTCAATTTTTGAATCACTATTTATTTGTTCAAATTTCTTGACCCATCGAATTCTTACTGAAATTATATTCTCAAAGAATATATTTAGTGAATCCATGTAACATAGACTTTACTATTACTATTTATAATAGTAAATGTCGAGATATAATTCTGAAGATTTCAAGTGTATGTTATGTAATTCAATATTTTGAAGAAAAAAAAAAACAAAAAAAAACATAATTTTTGTACAATGACATTTGCGGTTACTATATCAGGGCTATATTTTTAAATGTGAGCATCAATATACCTACAATTTTAAAAAAATCCTATTCTGATCCGATTCTCTGTTCTCAATCTGAAAATCATTGAACATGTATTTGCACTAGAATATTGGAATACATTTTTATAGAAAAAGAAGAGCGTGTTAGGATATATATTTATAAATAATTAAAATATATGCACATATCATTTTGAAAATTGAATTCAAATCCTAATTTCACGTCCATTTTTGGAAATCTGTGAATCAGAAACATCGCTAAATCATTGAATAATTATTATATAATAACGTTTAAATAATTCAGAAAAACAGAAAATTTCAGTCATCAATAACCTTTAAACTTATTCCAGAAAAAATGAAAAGATGTATACACATGATTCGGAAAATTGAGTTCAGATACTCATTTGACATCATAAATATTATAAGAAATTACATCAATGTAATAGAGATAGGTTTGAAGAAATAAACATTTATATTATACTAATTATATCCAATATTTAATCACATCATCTTGAAGTAAATAATTGATTTATGTTACTTGATATAGAAAAATTGAAATTAAATATTTATGTTATTTAATTTTGTACGCCGAAAATGAATTAGCCAATAATGAATTCATCATTTCATAACAATTAAAGCATTGAAGAATTATTTTTATTGACTTATTGAAATAATTTTTACTTTACACATAATTTTTGAATGAAAATTCAGATACTCATTTCACAAAATCGCGAAATCAAAAAAATATATATAATTGTAATAGAGGTATTTTAGAAATTAACAAACTTTTATTATACAGATTATAATCAATAGACAATATTATAACCTTGAATCAAATAATCAGTTTACGTTACCTAATCAAAAGCAATTAAAATGCAATCGTCATGTAATTTAAAATTATTAAAAAAATAATACGCTGATAATTAATTAATCTGTTCATAACATAAAAAACATTCAACTATAATTTTCATTCAAACATTGGGATAATTTTCATTCTACCTTTTAAAAAAATCACTATCATTCCTTAAAATTTAATATGTCATCAGTAACCTTTCATACTAATTTCAAAAAAAAATAAAAACATATTCACATATAATTTTGAAAATTGAATGCAGACACTCGATCGTTTTACAACATCAGAATCATTTAAAAAATAATTTAAATATTGGTGTATCAAATTTAAATAAACTTTTATTATGCAAATTATATCCAGTGTTCAATTACATGGCCTGAAAGTAATTAATCAATTTATGTATCTGAATTTAAAACCATAAAAATTCAATATTTATGTAATTAAATATTGTGAAAAAAATAAATCAGCTAATAATTAATTAATCAGTTTGGAACATGGAAATAGCATCAAATGATTATTTTCATTAAAACATTAAAATAATTGTTACTTCACATTGTTATGAAAATTTGAATTAATTTGATAATTATTGTTGTTCAAATGAATATATCCGTGATGTGTATTTCAATGCTTAAAGATTTCCCTAAATTCTTAGGCAAAGGGAATATTTATAATAATTTAATTATTAAATTTAAAGTACCTTTCAGAATAATTTCATAGGAAAAATGAAAGCATATGTACATATAATTTTGAAAATTGAATTCAGATACTCATTTCGCAACATCAGAAACAATTGGAAATTTATGTAACTGAAATAGGGCTATTTTAAATATAAATAAACTTTTATTATTCAAATTATAGCCAATATTTAATCACATAATCTCAAA